>JAJJWW010009305.1:0-97539 GCA_023531295.1 Papaver armeniacum | reverse complement strand
TATTCTCTTCTTTAAAACATTATTTGGAAAACGACAATTATATTAGACTCTTTAATGTATGGGATTACATTTAGTTCTCTTGCGTTAGGCCCCCAGATCAATTAACTTTTTGGTCTTCTTATTATCTGCGTAAATATGTCTCGAGCGATCTAGATACTGTGTATTCGTAGAGAAATCAGTAAAGTGAATACTGATTCGAGCCTTATCTAATTCTGGTATTCTATGAACTGTAGCTACATTCTATTATTATCTTATCATTTTATAAATATCTGCAGTAATGAATTTTAATCCATTCTTTAGAATCATAAGGCTGATTGGGTGGATGGTTTCTCTTTGATCATGTATAAATGAGCGGTTTTTAACGAATTTGAGATAGATCATTGTAATGCATAAAATTATTTTGGCAATGCAATTTATATTTATAAAAAGGCTTATAAAAATTAGATGATTATTGGAACATGCGTAGAAAAATAAGAGGAAAAATGCGGATAAGCGTACTTACATAGATTCTTCTAAACACGACTCTTTACAAAGTATTCTTATAGTTATTGTATTGTATGCGATGCGTATTCCTATATATAATTTTTTTCAAAGAACCACACTTAATAAATGGAATGTTCAAAAATAAGCGAATACATGTGCTTTCCTTTATCTGATGCGAGTGAATTTAACAAAAGCTATGTACACAAATTGTCTTCCGTCATCGAAATACTTGAATATTTAGCCACTTATAACGACGAGTGAAGCGTATCATAAATCTCGCAGTTGCTGACTCAAAGCGTGTCTTAGATTTATTATGAGGTTTAAAATTTGAATTCCGTTTTATGACGCATTCGGTCCCAAATGCTAACCTAAAATTCATAATGCATATAACATTCTTAATTCATTATAAAAAGCGTCTCTGCTTTTTTGAACGTGGTATCGCGAAAATTAACAAAACATTATAAATTATCTACTCTGTCATTTTGCATCCTTCCTCTTATAGTTAATTGATTATCTTAGAAATTTTAGTTTAGATCAGAGAAAGCTGATTATCAATCAAATGGAATATTTGGTTTTAAAGTATAAATTGTCTTTTTTTACGATGTTTCACTGGGATTCTTACTTTTTATTGTTAATTAAGGGACATTAATGGCAAAACAAATATGAAAATAAAGTGTGATGACAATCTAAGTAGCAATCTACCGATACGTCTAATTCTAATAAGAATAATATTTCTATATATATTATTAGATTGTACTATGAATAAATTCTAAATAAAAGACTATGAATAAAATTTAAATTTTGATAATGAAAACAGAGTGAATATCAAGCTGAAGTCGATAATATGTTTAAACATCCTTGGCAATTTTCTTGGTATGAAACGATATCACCTTGTTCATAAATGATAACCATCTTCATGGGTTTCTTTGCTCGTTCCCTTTGAACCATGCAGAAAAACGTCTTTGAATAAATATTGTCATTGTCAACGTATTCCCATGTTGACCCAGAATGCGTGTTTTTACCAATCTTATTAAACATGCATAGAAAACTTCAGCTGAAGCTACATCTTCTTTAAGTGCAAATCAGAATGGACACCTCAATTTGTAAAATATTACTTTTTCTTTGATTAAAGAAAACCATGTGCACTGTGCTGCCATTTCAATAATTGACAAATCCCTTAATCAAAGTATTACTGATAGGATTTTAAACTCTCTGCTAACAACATGATTGGCATGCCAGTACGAAAATTGACCATATGAGGAGAGGAATCTGGGCACTATTCGACATTTAGAACTGCTTGGAAAGCGTGTGTGTGATATCTTTCTTCATTCTCTTTTGAATCTTTGCCAAATAAATGTTCTCTCGAATAGCACATAATCAAGGTAATTGTCTTTTTCCATTTTCTATTATTATTTGCCCTTTATTAATTATATTAGATATTCTTGTGCGTTAGCATGTCTTGCGACTAGATATGTGCTTTAGTGTCTCGTTTAGAATTCCTCTTAGACTGACTTATTCTGTCAGCCGTGTGTCTAGATTATGTGTGGCTTACTGTCTGGATACTCTGGACCCATTACATGTAAAAAGCGATATAATATATATATTATATATTGAATATAGGTCAATAACAAATATATAATGATATAGGTCCGATCTTAGCTATTCCACAAAATAACAATGAGTAGTTCACTATTCCTAGTAGTTATGCGCATGATGTGAAATTTCAATCAAACTTTAAAATAATGGTAAAGATATGTACTTGTTTTTTGTATTATTGTAGTATTTATATTAGGGCTAAAATGCATTGTAATGTTTCTTAATATTTGTTGCATTGATATTTTATATAGACGTATGAATTTATATAGATGCGTATTTACATGTAGAGTAAGATTAGTCTGGCATGTCTTACTGGTTATTATTGCAATGTATTTCTCGACATGTCTATCCTGGCGTTAAATTATTTAGAAGTAAAGAAAGCAATCTGTGTCTTATATATTTTGAATATTGATGAAAATCGAAGGCAGCAGAAGGAAACATACCTGAGGAATTCTTACATGATTTGTCTTTTAAATTGTCTTTTGTGAATGTTATAATATAGCGGCCGTGTAATCCTCTATCCTATACTATATATATATATAAGTTATTAAAATATACTTATGAAATCGATTTACTAATAAAATTAAAATTCAATTGATATCAAGTAAAAGAAATCAGTTATAATAACTTTCAATTTGTATTAACTTTCTTATATTAACTTTCAAATACTTTATATGAAATCGATTTACTAATAATTAAAATTCCATTAATTATCAAGTAAAAGTCGATTTCTGTAATAATAACTCAATTTGTAACTTTCTATATTAACTCATGATATTCATAGTTCCAAATAAAGAATGATGTTATTTCCATAATTGTGACATCATATTAAACATGTGAATGTTCTTGTAGACATGACATTGATAATAACTAGAAGAGACAATGCGTCTGAAACTTTGTTTGTTGTCATTCAATGTATCTTATCTTTACATAATAGCTTAATATAGAGTCAGCGCTATATTGTTCTTTAATGGAAATCTGGCTCCTTTAATGATCTCTTGCCAACTGCTTGTAGGTATAATAGACAAGCGATTAATAGGCAATAACAATAACTGCAAATTTATGTTTCTTTGTTTATTATCTCGGCTCCGGTGAAGAACCTCTATTTAGTATTCTTCTGTATTTATATGTTAAAGTATACCATTTCAAAATTTGTCAATAACACTACATCCCTTTAAAACAATTTTTGTTATTCACTCTGTTCAAGCGATTCTGAAGTGCGTCTTGTGTACTTTCATCGATTTCATTCTTACTTTTTATTGTTTAAAATGCAGGATGTCCCTTATTAAATGTACGATGTT
Organism: Papaver armeniacum; assembly: GCA_023531295.1. NCBI lineage: Eukaryota > Viridiplantae > Streptophyta > Magnoliopsida > Ranunculales > Papaveraceae > Papaver > Papaver armeniacum. The sequence continues at coordinate 94,159 of JAJJWW010009305.1, read as the reverse complement.
TATTTTAAGATGAAATCCCGCTCAACAACAAAGAAGTTAATTTAGATCCTTGGGATTTTGTTTTAGTCATTATATAGTATATTGATTAGAGGTATGCAGATTTTTCAATACTGATATTGTTTTGAGCGGAGAATTAAATGTATTATTCGCGATAACGAAGAAATAGTAGACCTACGCGTATACATATTGCGAGAAATTCATGGTAAGATTTAAACAGTGAGTAACTCTTTCAAAATAGTAGATTAAGTAATGTCATATTAATACGAGTTATTAGAGCATTAATGCTATTTGTCTTATTAAGCGTCTATAACTGATATGAAGAATAAGTGAAGGAAGAAGAATAGGGACTGTCTTGATATGTTGATGTTGAAATCGCTGAATAAACTTCTGTTTATTTTCTTTATCGATTTCTTCATCGAATGGGTAGACATACACATAACTAGCGACCTGAGTAAATGCGGCCTAGTCTATCATAACTATCTAGACAACGATATGTGTGCACCACATGGCGAAACGTGGAACTTCTTCGTAAAACACGCCATTTCTTTCGGATATTTATATAATAATATGTGGAAAAATATATACAGATTTTGATATGTTGCGACTTTTAGTCTACGAAAATACTTGAAGTAAAATTATTTTAGGCGTCATAATTCTCACTATTTTATTGCCTGCATTACGGGGGACTTTGGGGCGGACAACGTGAATGTAGTTATATGCTATAAATATTAAGCAACATAAATAAAATTTAAGTTAATAGTAACTTTGACTATAAACAACGGTAATTGACATGAAGTTAATCAAAACATTGGAATCAGCGATTAAAACTAGTAAGATTTAATAACTCCCAGAACAATACGTAACATGTAACGAAATGGCGAAGATCGTGCTTCTATGAAAATTGTATCCGTTGCTATTAGCGAGAAGACTGCGTGTACGGAATTTTTTCTTTATGATATGAGCGACTTGACCTTCTCATATTAAATTTACTATTGAAAGCAAGGTGCGCGTTTACCGAGTGCCGGTTCTTCAACCTCTCTAATTACCATTGTATTGATCAAATATTGAGTGTCATGGCAGCTACAATACACCGTATTTTTGAGCATATCTACGGAAAATCGACTATGAAGTTACATAAGGTAGCTTTGCAGCAATGTATTGTAAACATTGCTCCGCCCCAGATTTAATAATATGCGCATCCTTTTTGTAGTGTGCTGTTTCAACTTATAAATATTTAGTATCTACATCATTATGTAAATAATCATTAATGTGTAATAAGAGATATAAATATTATATGAATAAAATAATTTGCGTCACTTAATGTTTTATTTTCATGATATTCATGAATATTAATACTTTGAATGCGCGGAATTTTGTTACGATTTTCCTTTCATCTAAATATTCCTTAATATTATTATCTTTTCCCGCCGACGATCCATAAACTTTTATAACCCCGATTGTTTTTCTGTCTTGTTCTCTTTGGTCCCGGATTTGTGTGTTTCAACGCGTAATTCGAAAGGCCTACTTCTTTAGTCGTTTTAAACTTTTGTTAACTCTTATATTAATTTCTTCTGTCTTTTGATCATTACCTGTGCCTCTACGACTCTCTATTCAGTTGGAAACTCTCGCGATCTCTCTAAAGTCATCTGTTGATTACAGCGTATTCGCGACACTTTATTTCAGCTTAATTTTTAATTTTAAGTAATTTTAGACATTTTCATCACGCCCATCTTAAGTGAGGTCTATTTGATGAAAATTCATGTTTATGTACGATCAAAACATACGATGTTTTTTCTCTTCGACAATATGAAATCAAAATTAAATCAAATGAATAAGATATTTAATTACCTTTTGCTTGTTCAAAATCTGTTGTTTATTATAGTAAATATGCGTCTTTGTTTTTTTTTGACAGGTATAAAGATGCTTTGATTTTATTATGTGTCGGTGCTATGCGGGAAATTAAACCTATGGGACTTATAAACTAAATTAGAATCTATTTGATCCTGTTGATGGGTGAAAACTACTCCTGCGAGAATTTGGTAATTTGGGGTGTGGATGAGGAATGAATCTAAACCTTCAACAAATGCATCTGCGCGGTGAGTGCTTGTAGATTCGAGAGATCAATCTGACTTTCAAGTCCGGCCTAAACCAAGAAATGGCCGTTCCGGACTTGTTTCGGTCACAAAGTGAAGGAGATGGGGTTGATCTTAGGGAGGGAAGCGAAGAAGGTGTTGAGATTGTGAAGGTGTTGGGCTTTGCTTATGACTTGTAACAGAAAGATGAGCAAGCTTACGGTTGATGCAAGCGAGCTCGAGTGTTTGAATACGGTTTTTGTATTAACACTTGATTTCTCGCTCTGAACTTGTGTTGTTCTATCTTTTTATTCCTTGTTGTTGGAAATAGGGAGAACCTATTTATACAAGTCGTTGAGCCTCATTCACGTTTCTCGTGGGAAGTGGAGGTAGTGGAATGATGGAGTAGTGGAGTTGTGTGTCGGTAACACACGACCAGTCTTGCCCACTTCTCCTGTTCATCTCTAACCGCCCATGACTTCCTAACACGTTCTTGTGATGGCGCTGCACGCACATGCTTGTAAACCGCCAGGACCAATACCCCCATAAGTATCCCCCAGTTTGTGACATGATTGATGTCTGGAATGTGGATCGTGGATCCACGAAAGATAGCATGTAATGCTGGAATTGAATAACCGCGTTATTCGTAAAGTCGACTCTTGTGAAGTATCGTGTGTATTTATGCGTGTGTCTTCGCATTACGGTGTGTAAAGTGATGGGTAATGACTCCTCACTAACCAAATAACTCGACTGTGGTTGTATAACCAAGTGGTGAAGTCGGACGGATGAGATGATGTTTGAGACACCCATCTGCGACCGTTGATGAAATTAGGGTTTTTAAAGAGGTGCGCAAGCATCACTCTTCAGCTTGGTCAGAACCAAGCATGGGAAGGGTTTTGGAGAGGACTGACCATACATGCGTGTTGACGGCATGATGGTGTAGGCGCCTGTATTCCGTTCCTCGTGAAAAAGCGCGATCCGGGCCACCCAATTTGACCTACAAAGAGGAGTGGTCGAGATCGATTTTACATAAGAGTTTGATACCGCAAGAAGCCGCGCGCCATACTCTTTTTCCTGCGCGTTTTCCAAGACGACCTAGCTTGGTCGGTCTTGGCTGGTTGGTTGTGAAGATGGTAGAAGGTGATGTTCCACGCCCATGTCTCACTGTCCCATGAAAATGTGATCTAAGCCACCCACGTCGGTGAAGTTGGTGGTCGAGATCGATTTACAATTTGGGAAGTGTAACCACGCATGTTTGAAGCGTTTTTGGATTGGCCGTGCATGATATGCCTTGGCCGGCCCAGCATGAAGAGGTAGATGGGCCACGGTGGTCATCTTTGGTATGACCGGACTGCTTAATCTAATCAGTGACCCTCCATTCGTGCTTGGAGAAGATGGACGCGCGTGATGGCTTGAACCCTAATTTTGGCTTTCAAAGCCGCGCGACCATGCTATTTCAGGCGGACGAATGTGTTGTAACCAACCATGGTTGGTTTTGACCGACTGGTCAAGTGTGTAGTGATAGGTGTAGAATACACCGTATTTACTATATAGAGTTTATGCTTTCTTTGCTGTTTTTCGTGTGAATTATGTACTTTACGCATGCTTTTGAGTTTTATAGGTGCAATGGAGTCGCACGGAGTGAAACAAGAAGAAAATGCTCAATTGGAGCTAAATGGGCGAGGAGGAGTCAATTCATAGGCGTAGACATGGAGCCACCGAGAGTGCGCAAGGAGATGGGAAGAATTAGGCTGCCTTACTGGAACCGACAGCCCAATATGGTGGCCCGTATCTAAAAGTGGGTGCCATTAGTTATTCTCGTTGCCCTTATCTTCTTCCATGGGTACCCACCAACCAGCCTCTTCTATTACCAAAACCCTAGGATTGAGAGAAAATCAATTCTCTTAATCATTTCTTTTATTACAAACTCGAGTGTTTGCAGCCATGATGATTTGCGGAGATTGATTTTAAATCAATAAGAGAAGCATTGGCGGTGGTTGGTTGTTGAAGATTCCAAAGAACTAGATGAAATTGATTCGATTAATCAGGTGATGCTCTCGAATCAGAAAGATAGAGATGGTGTTCTTGAGAGATCAGAAGAATCAATGATTGAGCTGCCGAGATCGATTTTTGTAAGTTTAGAGATGGGTCTTAACTCTGTTGAGAAGAGCAAGATCAGATGATAGAGGAATTGAAAGAACTGGGTTCTGTTAAAAAGGGGTTTGCTAATGGAAGTTTCACGGAGAGATTGATTGAGTTGCAGCCATGAATCAAGCTGTGGTATGAAACTCACAGGGTTTAAAGCACAATAGATGAAGTCGATGTAGAGAATGGCTCAGAGCTGGTCAATTGATGATGGGTCTTGGTTTATTTGAATGAATCGATGTCAGTAAATGATGGGTTTGTGGCTGTGGAATTGAAACTTGAAAGGCTAACAGGTAGAGGCTGGCTCTGTGGTGGCAGAGTCATAGATGGTGATTTTGTTATGCAGTGGAAGTAGGCAGGGTTACTAAGGGTTATGAAGCACAGAAGGAAGTAATCTTTGAGGTTGCAGGGTGATTGTCATGGGCTGGAGTTGAGTCTTGCATTACGTAGAAGGTGCATACTGGAATGTTAAAGTGAGTTTGCGAGCAATGCAAGAGCCGATCAAATTGTGTGTGACCGAGTTGTGTTTGGAGTAAGGTGCAATGGCTGCAGGTGTCATGCGATGGCTGTGTTCAAGAAATGGGCCGGTGATGATTGCTTGATCCTGAGATTGCAAGAATGGGTGAATGTGCAAGTGTCATGGCAAGCTGGGTCAAAGTGTTGGTGGTGACTTGAACTGAGATTGTATGAATGCTATTAAAAAGTTACGTGGGTTTATGGAGTAGTGGTGCTGTGCACGGAGAGCCATGAATGATGGCTTGAGACTGCAGGGAGCAATGGCCTGAGTTGAGTGATGGTGCTGTGAGATGAGCAGATGGAGTTTGTTTCCGAGCAAGCTATGGAGCGGGAGCTTTTCAGGCCGGCATGTGAAGGGAGTTGCAGGTTATGATTGAATGAATTATATGAGTTTGTCGCTCTACTTGCAGATTGTGAAGCTCGGATGGTGACAGCTCTAAGTTGAGACAGGGGGAGTTGAGTTGCTACCATGGATTTGTGGTGAATGTATGCAGGTCTATATGTGCTGAATGCAGTGCAATCTCAGGTGGAGTTACTATGTGACTGGCTAGGCAAGTCCCAGATGAACTGTGGTTGATGTTTGTCTTCATTGCGAGTGAAGGCGAGTTCTGAGGAGAGGAGTTGAAGTTGAACCGGTGTTGTTATGACAAGCACGAGAAGTGTAATTCTGATGTTTGGCACAGCCATCTTGGCTGAGAAGAGAAGAACAATCATTGTGCATCACTAGTCTTGTTTGTGCAAGGTGCAATGGTTCAAGCCAAGACTAGTGAGCCCATTAACTCACCCGACCCGGTCCAAATTCTGACTAGTTCCGACCCGACCGATCCGGTGAGTCGACCCGTTGACCGACCGATCCAACTCGTTGACCGGTGGCGGGCGGTTTGCCCGATCACGGAGCGATTTCCGCTCTTTCCTGGGCCGATTCCGGCCACAATACCAGTTTTCCAATGAGCATATTTTTGGGATATATTTTCACATGGGTTTCTCACACATGGTTCATGGGCTTAGTGGACTTTTTGGTAATGGACTTTGAAGACCTAATTTTGGAAAGTGTGAAGGCTATAAGAAGAAGGAGTTTCTATTCTTTTAAAATCACGTATTTTCGACTGGAGTTTTGGAAGAGAGCGATTCTACTAGGGTTTGCTTCCATTTTATTTTACATGTTCTTCATATTATTTTTGATAATAATTATGTTGAATAAAAATACTATGAGTAACTAAATACCTATTATTGGTTATGGGATAATAAGTGGATTTCACAAATAAGATTTGATTGAATGTATTAGTTTTGTCTCGATAATTTATTGATTATGATTCATGGTTTATAATGTTTATGATTTGATAGTTTGTTTGGTTGAGTCCGGAATCAATCCGATCTACTTTCATATCTAGAGCTATATTAGGGTTTTCAATACGAAAACGTTGTCTATCCTTGATTTTGAGTAGCATAAATGTGGGTAGTGCTTGTAGTGATATATCCTACTAGTCACATATGAATCATAACTTGGGTTAAATCGAATTAGTGCTTTTACACATTTTTGGTTGCCTTGATTAGTCTTATTCCGAAAACTTATTGCTTTTAGGGAGTTAAACTTAATTGTGCTTTTACACTTTAGGTTGCTTTCTAGAAAGAATTCACATATGCATCTTTTAATGTGGTTGTGATGAAATCGGGGAATTAGCGGGATACTCTTGCGATCAAGGTATCCTAGGACTTTTAGTAAATTAGAGATTAAAAATTTCAATTCTAGTCATTGTTGATAATTCGAGTTTGTGAATGAAACTATCCCGTGACCAATACTTTCTCTTATTGATAAATTTTATTATTACTTTGCTTTCAATTTATTTTTATTGTTTTGAAATATCAACATCCCCCTTGGTTACTAAGAAACTGAAAATTTGCATAACAACATAAGCCTCTCTGTGGATACTGAACTCTTTCCTATTGCATACTACTTTATTTTAGTGAAGCAAGAAAGTGAAATTATATTTGACCTAGGGTGACAACCGATCAAATTTTTGGCGCCGCTGTCAGGGAGGCATCTGACTTGTTATTAAGTTTTTAGTTTCTTTTACAATTTTGCTTTTATACTTGATTTTCGTTTATTGTCTTGTTTCTCACTTGTTTACGAGAATTGTTTTTCAGGTACTAATCCCGGCTTCCAAAGATTGGAATTACCAAAGGTGCGGGATAGCTACTCGTAGAGGCACAATACTCCAACCAAGGCAAGACACAACGAAGAACAAGTCTTGGAAGTAAAACACGAAGCTCTTCATCGAGAAGAGGAAGAAGAGGTTCCATTCGTAGGAGAACCACTAATTGAAGAGGAAGAAACAATGGGTGACAATGCAAACCGTACACTCAAGGATTTGGCTTCTCATAGGCTTGATGCACAACAATGGTGTATCCAAACAAACTCCACTTTTGAGATCAAGCGGGGTTGTAGGAGTTGCCAAAGTTTCATGGTATGGCGAATGAGGACCCAAACAAGCATCTCATGGAGTTCTATACCATTGTCAAGGCTATGCTTCCGGCTGGAGATCAAGTCAATGGTGCAATGATGAAAGTTTTTCCATTTTCTATGGTGGACAAACACGCTAAGGATTGGTTGTATTGTTTGCCACAGGAGTGTCACTACATGGAACGGTTTGAAGAAAATCTTTCTAGAGAGGTATTTTCCTGCGTCTAAGGCCACTCAAATTGCAAAGAGATTTGTGGAATAAAGCAACATGTGGGAGAATCATTGTATGAATGTTGGGAGAGATACAAGAGATTGGTTGCAAGCTGTCCACACCATCAAGTTAGTGATGCTATGATAATCCAATACTTCTACGAAGGTCTTCAATCAAGTGATAGATATCTTCTAGATGCAATGTGGTGGTGCACTAGTGAACAAGACGGTGGCCCAAGCTACTGATTTGATTGAAAGCATGGCTGCAAACTCGCAGCAATTCTACACAAGAGGTGAACCAATGGTTAGGCAAGTGCATGAAGTTAACGATTCATTAGCATCACACCGTGAGCAAAGGATGGATAACATGGAGCACATGATGCAAAGGATGGCTGCGGTTATTTTACCTTCACATGGTGAAGGGTTGGAGCAAGCTAATGCGGTCTTTCCAAATCGGCAAAGACGGTATAATCCGTACTCAAACACGTACAATCCAGGATGGAGAGATCATCCCAACTTTAGCTATGCCAACAATCAAGGTGCGGTTTCACAACCTACTTTCAACCGTCCAAGCGGGTTTCAACCACAACAACAACCATTTCAGCAACAACAACAACCAATGCAAAACCAAGGTTCTGACATCGATGAAAAGCTTAAAGCAATGATGCAAGGTATTTCGACCATGTTCAAAGAAAGCCAACAAGAAACTAAGAGTGCTATCAAGGATTTGCAGACTCAAGTGGCTTCCATGGCGATTGATATCAACAATTTGAAGGCACAAAATAGTGGGAGACTTCCGTCTCAACCTATCAACCCAAGAGAGAATGTTAGTGCTATTACATTGAGAAGCGGTACACAACTTGTGCAACCTGAAATTGTTGATGTGGGTGATATGGAGACCCAAAAGGAACTGTTTTGGAGGAAAAGAATGCTGATTTTCCCCAAACTTCGAGTACCTAATTCCAACTCTAAAACTCCTATTTCTTATGTTCCTCCTATGCCTTTTCCTCGCATTTGCAAGTTCTAAGAAGGAGGAATTAGAAAAGGAGATTTTAGATATCTTCAAGAAGCTTCATGTAAACATTCCACTCATTGATGTTATCAAGCAAGTTCCCAAATATGCGAAGGTTTTGAAGGACTTGTGTACCAAGAAGAAAAAGCTAACCGGTAATGAGGTTATGAGTGTGGGGAAAACGCTTCGGCGGTCTTGCAAAGAAACTCCCACCCAAATGCAAGGATCCGGGTAGTTTCACTATACCCGTAGAGATTGGTAACACAAAGATTGGTAAGGCTATGCTTGACTTAGGAGCATCCTGAATATCATGCCAAAGATCTATTTATAAGTCTTTAAAGTTGGGTCCCTTGAAACCAACTAATATTGTGCTTGAACTTGCGGATCGTTCTAATGTCTACCCTAGGGGTATTATTGAGGATGTCCTTGTGCGGAGTGAACCAACTAGTTTTTCCAAACTGATTTTTGTGTTCTAGAAATGGATGATGGTTCGGATGTGTCCATACCCCTGCTTTGCTTGGGAGACCTTTCATGAAGACGGCTAAAACCGTCATTGATGTGGGACGCGGGAATACTCACTATGAAGTTTGATGAGGAGATAATTCGCTTCAACATGTTTGAAGTCATCGGTATCCAAGTGATGTTCATTCGGGTGTCCATAACGCATGGGACCCTAGCTAAGGCTTTGCAAGCAAGGAGATAGTCAGACTGTGACTTTAAACCAAGCGCTAATTGGGAGGCAACCCAATGGATGAGTATTTCTTGTCTTGTATTTATTTCTTTTCTTGTTTTTAGTTTTTCTTGTTTTGTTTTTACTTTGTTTTTGCATTTCTTGCTAGGATTTCCCACCTTGGCTTACTTTGGATGATTCAATTTACATTGAGGACAATGTAAGGTTTAAGTGTGGGGGAGTGGTTTTATGTTGTAAGTTTTGCAATTTTTCAACTTTTTGTGAACTAGTGAATAAGAAAACTCCAACTTGTAGTTCTTTAGAATCACATAGTATACATGTCGTTAAGATTACATCGAGAATCTCACAATAGTGACTGAACTTAGAGATGACAGAGAACATGATCGGGTTTCTTAATTGTATGAGAGTTAAAGTTGGATTTAACCATGCCGGTGGCAAATAAGGTGCTGTTTGAATTCGGTATTAGAACAGGTGATCCCCTATAGTGGAGACTACCCATGTTACATAATGTGAGGCACCAACCTTCAATTCTTTGTACCTGTCTAAATTTGTGCTTTTGAGTGTGTGTCACCGTACGTAAATTCGGGCAGAATGGTGAGTGTCCAATTTCCCACCATAGAAGCACTATTTTGATCTCTTGAGTGCTATTTTTATCAACCATGTTGGTGACATCGAATTGCTAACTTACATTCCACTTGTGATCTTGTTCGATTAGCACCATCCACCTTATCTCTCTCTACACCAACGAGGTCCATAGAAACACCATCATCATCAACAAGAGGAGCATCACAAATTCGAAGGAAAGTTGAACATGTTCGAGGTTTACAAGCAACACTACAAAGAATGGGCAGATTTCAGATTTGAGTAAAGCAACAAAACAAGGGCAGAATTTTTATAAGTTGAAGACTATAATACAAGAGCGGAAATTAGAAGGATGAAAGTTCGAGAAGTTTATAATATCAAGACATATAAGTTGTGAAGATTCAAAGGGTAAAGTACTTACACCATGGCATTGTACTTACATTTTTATTTTAGTTTATTTGTATTTGTACTTTCTCTTGTCTCAAAAAAAAAAAAAAAAAAAAAAAAAAAAAAAATATATAAATATATATAAAAAAAAAAAAAAAATATATATATATATATATATAAAAAAAAAAAAAAAAAAAAAAAAAAGAGAGACAAGAGAAAATGTTTAGGTTGTTAATAGTTTTTATTTTGTTTTATTTTTTTATTTGTTTTATTTCTTATTCAAAAAAAAAAAAAAAAAAAAAAAAAAAAAAAAAAAAAAAAAAAAAAAAAAAAAAAAAAAGAAAAAAAAAAAAAAAGAAAAAAAAAAAGAGAAAAATTGAGTTGTTTTTATTTTTGTATTCTTTCAATAAAGCCTATGGAAAGAAGGAATATCTATAATGAAGTTTCAGCGACAAGGAATTTGAGGGAAATAATCATATTGTCGAGATTCTCACAGTTCGAGAGTTATCATCAAGAGTTGAAGACCGAAGACGAAGATGAAGACACCGATAGAAGGCCGAAGACGTTTACTATGGATCTTTGTGAGAGTGGTGCTAGGCTGCACGTTGAACGGATAACGAGGTAAGTAAGCATATTCCACCTTCGTTAAATGGTTGATTTCCTTTCGAAGAGATCGTCGAGAAAATGGGTTTTCAAAAATATATAAAAAGATGTGGGTTTTCAAAACTTTCGGAGGGTTAAGCCTTCTGCCATTCAACGTGTCTCGGGATTCTCTCTTCATTCCAACACGGACACATGTGTGACCCATAAAGAGTGTTTATTATTGAGAGCAATATCATAAAACCCTTTCTTGTGAGGCGAGTCGAGACTTTTGATCACTCCGAACCCGAATTTTAGTCGAGAAGGGATGGTTACTTCTCTCAAACTTTTAAGAATGAGATTATGTTCATTTATGTGTCTAATTTCTTATGACTAGTGTGCGAGAATCTCTATGTCTTCTTAGCGTTGGATACTATCATTACGGAGAACTAGTAAGTTGGAGATTTAGGTTTTGTGGGTATATCTCTAGTAAACCTTCACGAGACTATAACTCGTCCACTAGGGACACTTAGTGGTTTAAAGGCTTGTTATTTATGCTAAAAGTGACCGTAGCCTCGACGACACGGAGTTGTTGTATTTTATTGTTTTGTTTGATTTGCTCGAGGACAAGCAAAGTCTAAGTGTGGGGAATCGATAGGTGTAGAATACACCGTATTTACTATATAGAGTTTATGCTTTCTTTGCTATTTTTCGTGTGAATTATGTACTTTACGCATGCTTTTGAGTTTTATAGGTGCAATGGAGTCGCACGGAGGAAAACAAGAAGAAAACGTTCAATTGGAGCTAAATGGAGCGAGGAGGTCAATTCATAGGCGAGACATGGAGCCAGTGAGAGTGCGCAAGGAGATGGGAAGAATTAGGCTGTTGGTTGCACCCAACCGAAGCCGGGCCCATAATATTGGTGGCCGTATCTAAAAGTGGGTGCCATTAGTTATTCTGTTGCCCCTTATCTTCTTCCATGGGTACCCACCAACCAGTTCCTTTCTATTACCAAAACCAGGATTGAGAGAAAATCAATTCTCTTAATCATTTCTTTTTATTACAAACTCGAGTGTTTGCAGCCATGATGATTTGCTTTGAGATTGATTTTAAATCAATAAGAGAAGCATTGGCGAGTGGTTGGTTATTGAGAAGATTCAGGTGAACTAGATGAAATTGATTCGATTAACTGGTGATGCTCCGAATGTAAAGATAGAGATGGTGTTCTTGAGAGATCGAAGAATCAATGATTGAGCTCAAGCGAGATCGATTTTGTAAGTTTAGAGATGGGTCTTAACTCGTTGAGAAGAGCAAGATCGAGATGATAGAGGAATTGAAAGAACGGGTTAAATTATAGGGGTTTGCTAATGGAAGTTTCACAGGAGAGATTGATTGAGTTGCAGCCATGAATCTGAAGCTAGGGTATGAACCTGTTATGGGTTTAAAGCACAATAGATGAAGTCGATGTAGAGAATGGCTCAGAGCTGGTCAATTGATGATGGGTCTTGGTTTATTTGAATGAATCTGATCACAAAATGATGGGTTTGTGGGTGGGAATTGAAACTTGAAAGGCTAACGGTAGAGAGGCTGGCTCGTGGTGGCGAGTCATGATGGTGATTTTGTTATGCGGTGGAAGTAGGCGGGGGTTACTAGGGTTATGAAGCGACGAGAGGAAGTGATACTTGAGGTTGCTGTGGTGATTGTCATGGGTCGGAGTTGAGTCTTGCATTACGGAGAAGGTGCATCTTGGAACAACAAAGTGAGTTTGCGGGCAATGCAAGAGCCGATCTGATTGTGTGTGACCGAGTTGTCTTTGCGGAGGTAAGGTGCAATGGCTTTGCGGTGTCATGGCGGTGTTGTGTTCAAGAAATGGGCCGTGATGATTGCTTGATCCCGAGATTGCAAGAATGGGTGAATGTGCGGTGTCATGGCGGTGGGCAGTGTTGGTGGTGACTTGAACTGGAGATTGTATGAATGCTATTGAAAAGTTGCAGGGGTTTATGGAGTAGCTGGTGCTGTACCTGGAGAGCCATGAATGATGGCTTGAGACTGCAGGGAGCAATGGCCTGAGTTGAGTGATGGTGCTGTGAGATGAGCATAGGAGTTTGTTTCAGTGGGCTATGGAGCTGGAGCTTGGAGGCTCACTGGCATGTGAAGGGAGTTGCGAGGTTATGATTGAATGAATTATATGAGTTGTGCACTTTACAGATTGTGAAGCTCGAGATGGTGACAGGCTCTAAGTTGAGACGGGGGGAGTTGAGTTGCTGCCATGGATTTGTGGTGAATGTATGCGAGGTCTATATGTGCTTGAATGCGATGCAATCTCCAGTGGAGTTACTATGTGACAAGCTAGGCAAGTCCTGGATGAACGTGGTTGATGTTTGTCTTTGTGCGAGGTGAAGGCGAGTTCAGGGGAGAGGAGTTGAAGTTGAACTTGGTGTTGTTATGACAAGCGCGAGAAAGTGTAATTCTGATGTTGCTTTGACCATCTTGGTGAGAAGAAGAACAATCATTGTGCATCACTAGTCTTGTTTGTGCAAGGCTTGCAATGGTTCGAGCCAAGACTAGTGAGCCCATTAACTCACCGACCCGGTCCCAGCCGACTAGTTCTGACCCGACCCGATCCAGGTGGTGACCGTTGGACCGACCGATCCAACTCGTTGACCGGTGGCGAAGGCGGACTTTACCCGATCACGAGCGATTTCCGCTACTTTAAATAGATTCCAAACCACAATACCAGTTTTCCGGCTAGCATATTTTTGGGATATATTTTCACATGGGTTTCTCACACATGGTTCATGGGCTTGGTGGACTTTTTTGGTAATGGACTTTGAAGACCTAATTTTGGAAAGTGTGAAGGCTATAAGAAGAAGGAGTTTCTATTCTTTTAAAATCACGTATTTTAAGGAGTTTTGGAAGAGAAGCGATTCTACTAGGGTTTGCTTCCATTTTTATTTTACATGTTCTTCATCTTATTTTTGATAATAATTATGTTGAATAAAAATACTATGAGTAACTAAATACCTATTATTGGTTATGGGATAATAAGTGGATTTCACAAATAAGATTTGATTCAATGTATTAGTTTTGTCTCGATAATTTATTGATTATGATTCATGGTTTATAATGTTTATGATTTGATAGTTTGTTTGGTTGAGTCCTAATCAATCCGATCTACTTTCATATCTAGAGCTATATTAGGGCTTTCAATACGAAAACGTTGTCTACATCCTTGATTTTGAGTAGCATAAATGTGGGTAGTGCTTGTAGTGATATATCCTACTAGTCACATATGAATCGTAACTTGGGTTAAATCGAATTAGTGCTTTTACACATTTTGGTTGCCTTGATTAGTCTTATTCCGGAAAACTTATTGCTTTTAGGGAGTTAAACTTAATTGTGCTTTTACACTTTAGGTTGCTTTAGAAAGAATTCACATATGCATCTTTTTAATGTGGTTGTGATGAAATCGGGGAATTAGCGGGATACTCTTGCGATCAAGGTATCCTAGGACTTTTTAGTAAATTAGAGATTAAAATTTCAATTCTAGTCATTGTTGATAATTCGAGTTTGTGAATGAAACTATCCCGTGACCAATACTTTCTCCTTATTGATAAATTTTATTATTACTTTGCTTTCAATTTATTTTTATTGTTTTGAAATATCAACATCCCCCCTTGGTTACTAAGAAACTGAAAATTTGCATAACAACATAAGCCTCTCTGTGGATACGAACTCTTTCCTATTGCATACTACTTTATTTTAGTGAAGCAAGAAAGTGAAATTATATTTGACCGGGTGACAACCGATCATGTAGGCGGTCACATGGTGATTGTGTCGACATGCTCCGGGCCCTTTGAGTGCAGATCTACACCCTCCATCTATACCTGCGAAGATGGATGGTTGAGACCGCTTTGCGGTACATGTAATATGCCGCAAACCCTAATTTAGGGTTTTCCGCCATATAATGCTTGGTATGGACGGTTTTCTTGGCAAGCAAAGGCCAATGATGCCACCATGCTGGTCGGGTGTGTATTCCATACCGCTTGGGGGTGATGGAATTGATCTGTGGTCATCCAATCATGCTTGTGGAGTTGGATGACCCATCAGATCATGTCACGGCAAGCTAAGGCCGTGGGTATTCCATACCATGCTTAGGGTGATGGAATTGATCCAGGTCATCCAATCATGCTTGTGGAGTTGGATGATCATGATCGAATCATATCAGGAGACTGGGATACAATCAAGTCCTGGATGCTCGATCGGGCTAGTATAACACACCGAGAGGGGCTCAATCGAGCTAGTATAACACACCTTGAGGGGCTCAATCGGGCTAGTATAACACACCAGAGGGCTCAGGCTGGTATAACACACCGAGAATCACCAGACGGGTATTTCGTACATGGTTTCATTATAGTGCTTGGAGGTTCGTGTTAGTGTTACTGCAGTATGAGTAACACTCGGTCTAATGCCACACTCGATAATGATTCATTATAGTGCTTGGAGGTTCGTGTTACTCTATAAGAGTAATACTCGGTCATCATGCCACAACGATAATGAGTACGGTGAAATACAAGGCTGAATTAAGTGAGGAGTATCCAACACTTATAAATGGCTTTATCTTTTACAAGATGTCGGCGCATGATTTTTCCGGTTTTTACAAACTCAACCTTGAACGAAAATCCACCATCAACATTAAGTCCCGCCTAGCACACAATGGTTACACTATTGTGTGGTAGGTATGAGATGGTGACGATTAAAGATAAAACTTATGAGACAATGTTAGATGTTACCAGAGAGACGGGTCGTCCCGTCCTTCGAGCATGTCACGTTCAAGAGACGTCCGAGAAAAGTGTTCCCCAGCATGATGTCGGTCTTGCACAGCTTGATCGACCTTGCTATGACCCCGCTTGGTCGAGGGGCTATTGCGCCTCGCCTGTTCAATCGTGGATGTGCCTAATCGACCGATCATTGCCCGCTTGCTTCGGGGTTTCGCTACCTCTGCTTGATCGAACGTGGGCTTGTTGTGTCTCCTTAAGTTGAAAGTGGGTCTACGTGGTACATGCTTCAAACGTCACCATGTGCTTCGGATCAAACCGCCTTGCAAGTGTGCGCCTATTATACCAGCCTTTATGTCGGATTAACACCAGCCTTTGAGCAATACCAGCCTTTTGACTTGAGCAATACCGGACTTGAGGCTTGTACCCAGTACTTAAAAATTGTACCGGACTTGAAATCAATACTGCATCGAAACTTGTTTTAACTTGAAATCAATACCGGACTTGAAAACTTGAGTTATACCCGGCTTGATCAATACCAGGACTTGAATGATGTTTGGATCGCCATTGTGTGAGTTGTGTCTTGCCGTGTGTGGCGACACTTCTCATATGCTTTCATACAAGTTCTAACTCCCGTCTTTTATTTCATTGCAGTGAAAGAATCCTGTTGAGATGTCTTACGGAGATAATGCTGGTGTCCAAGTCGAAGTGTTGATAGCTTCAAAGATATGCCGAACGTTGATGATGAGTCATTTCACCGCGCCCTTTCAACTATGAAAATATTCGTTCCCGCGACCAACCCACCTCATATCGACTTTAGGGTTCTTCATGCTCCGTCAATCCTCATGAAGGATGGATGAGACGTACGTTTAAGAAATGAGTACATCAAAGATAACTTAGAGTGCAGATTATTGATGTAGCTTGAGTGTTGAAACGACTCGAGAGGATGTTAAAGTGGTTTACGGCGCGAACGTTGAGGTAGATCCGGAGAGAGTGTTGGAAGCGGATTCGAAGCGAACAGGGTCCGGAGAGAGAGCATTGAGGCGTCTCTTGAATAGACTATTGAAGCGGCTCATGGGAGGGAGAGTTGAAGTGGCTTCCTCTCCGATTCGATTTACCCTTGCGAATTCCATGATTCTTGACAGACCATCTTTCTCGTGTTGAAGAAGTCCTTGACTGATGATGCGTGTCGTAACCACAACAAATTAATTAATACTTTACCACCTAATTAACAAGTAATATAGGGTAGTCAAGGTCGATCCCACGAGGAGCACGAGATTCTAGTTGTAAAAGTTGTCACGAAAGGGGGGTATAAAAAGCAAAATAAAAAATAAACAAAACAATTAAAAGATAAAGTTGAAAGATGAGAGCAATAAGAGACAAGATCAAGGAATCCTTCTTCGTTACTTAAACAATGAATCAAGTTATGTTCTCTTCTACTTGTTATTAGTCACAAATTATCACCAACCGTAGGTAAGCGACTAGCTCAAGTGCTAAACCCCTAAATCCCTTGTATCACCTAGGACACTAAGTTCTCGACCTCACCGGATTCTAATCACCAAGCCACCTAGAATTAGCTCAACCTAGATGTAACTTGGCTCATGCATTAGGTTTTGTGAATTTCTTAGGTTGATATTAGTAGTTAGACTCTTAGCTCAAGGTCTACTTGCTAACGTTGTTTCTACACACAATTGCTCCACTAATCCCTCCGCAAGGTCTCGTGTTTGCTACTTATGTAAAGAGTCAAAGAACGATTACTTATCCCCTAACTTTCACTAGCTTTAGATCGAATTAACAAATCAATTTAGTTGGCCACCCAAACAATCTATCAATCAATCATGAATGTCTTTAAGATCACTCCTATTAGTAAAAACAAGCGATAATTATGTGAAAAACTTCAAGATAGAATTTGAAAACAAAAACTCAAATCATGTTAAGAACTAGGAATTCATCCTCAATCAATAAAATTAACTACTCATGTTAAAAAGTTCACACAAAGAATAAGAAAAGAAAAGAATTGTGTGTGAAAAATCTTAGAGAGGTGTGTGTAAAAAGGTGTAGAGAAAGATGTGTAGAAGTTGTAGAAAACTTCTCTATTTATAGGCTTCAATATTCTCCAAATCTTCTAAGGAATAGAATCCTTTTTCTTTTGCAATTCAATTTCCAAATCCAAGCTTTTCTCAACTCTTTCATCTTCCCTTTCCAAATTTGAGTCCAATTCTCCATCCAATTCCTAGCCCAAGTCTTCACACCCATGAGAGAGTCCATAGAAAATTGAATTTTTGCTCGCCGGAAAACTGGGATTATGGCCGGAAATCGGCCGGAATTGTCGCCGCCGGCGACTTGGAAATTTCTCCGTCGAGAGAATATTCGACGGAATATTCCGTCCGGTCCTCCGTTAGGACTAACGGTCAAAGTGGTCGACCGTCTCAGCAACAATAGTCAACGGTCAAGGTAGAAGAGAGTCACCAATGAGTCACCGGTCTCGACTCGGTCTTGGTCCTACCGAGTCCACCGAGTCAACTCGGTCGCTGATCCAGCTCGCCCGGACCAGACCACTTGCCCGGGCCATCTTGTGTTGCACCGAGATGGTGCATCACTGCCTGCTCCCAGCCATAATGGCCCTGTATGTTGCACCATTTTCTTGCAATATCCTATCCTGTAACCCGACCACTCCACTACTGCATTTCCACCAGCATCCTACTTTCAGCTCCAGCCATTGCTATCAGACCACACACACATCACAAGCACCGTAACTCATTGTTTAAGCCAACGCAACAACAGCCTTGGACCTCGCCACTAACTCAAACTCCATTCCCCGTATACTAAAGAACAATAGTTCTTCATTTATGCCTCGCACCTCACCGCCACACCACTTCACCGAGAGTAACACCACCATAACTTCGTGTACAGCTTGACCTAACGGATGTGCAGCTAAACCACCACGTACAAAAACCACCTCGAGCTCAATCTCGGGCACTCTACCTCACAATGCCCACATGAAATGACCATCACTCGCCATATTACCTCGCCACATTAACATCTCGAGAACCAACCCTTGCAACATCTCCATCTCTGCATTACCAGCCTGTTGTTGGCCTTGTCTTGGCAACACAATTGCCTTTATTTCCTTCACTTCCATGACCTCCTCCTTTGAGTCTTGCTATTGCACTGCAGTTCCACCCAGTCACACTCCTCCCACGCCAAAGCCATTCACATTGCCCTGTATCCTCACTGCATTTCCCTTGTCACAGCACAGTCCCATCAACACCTTCTTGCATCACCTGAGCTGCAACTTCAGAGCAGCACCAGCCCCCATCACTGCATCACACATTCTCCAAGACAATCACCAGCTCAGGCATTGTCAAGCCAAAAGCTGCAACCTCAAATACAACAGCATCCATATGGCCTGGCCATTTTACTTCCGCAGCTTGCAATGAGCTAGCAATATTTGTAACTTCACCTGCCAGCAAAATCACAACATTGTAGCTCCACCAGAACCCTACAATCAATCCTGCCATCCCTGTGCAGCTCAAACTCCATATCCAGACAGCCTGCAATGCCATCTCTTTCGTTTCCCTAAACCTCCTCCCTACAGCAACTAGACAAATTCAATTCAACACAAATAAAATCAAATATCGGCTTCCCCTTGTTTATCGCCAACCTGCCTAGATGATTCAATTTGAGCACCGTTACAACTCAAACAAACCCATTCGCGTTGTTCATGACTCATGTCTTCTTCATATAAATCACGAGCCACAAGAATCCATCAATTAAACCCATCTTCTTATACTTCAAAATGATACAAACACGAATTGAGTTTTCCCATGAAAATCATCAACCAACAGAGCCCATCTTGAATCACCAGAACCCCATTAATTCTTCTTATTCCCTGAATTTCAATTTCCGAATCAACCCCAGACTGTAATTCTCTAAACCCAACTCTGATTTCGTTCTCTGAATCTCATATCAACCCATCACGCCTTCAATTCCTTCTCAATCTTAACACCTCAAAAGTTAATTCAACCTCGACCCAAGCTTAACCACCTCTCAAACTTCTTCATTCTCTCATCTTCATATCGCCATTCCATTGAACCCTTATTTCAACTTTCGGATCCCCTTTTTGATTCTATCTCATCACCCGACAAATCATCATTCTTCACCTCGAACGCCATGATTATCCCATCGTTTGCTCAATCTTCTCATCAACAACTAACTCGAGTATCTCCATTCGATCTCGGCTCACGATTTGCTCTCGCGGTGAAGCTTCGGGTGATATTGGTAAAGACCATTCTCAATTTGAACTGAATGATTGAGATGAATATAGGGTTGTAATAATTTGGGTGAAGTGGGTTTGGATCTGCAAAGGGTTCGGATCCGGTGCGGTTAGGATATGGAGCAAGGTATGTGGGCTTGGGTCAGAGTTTAGGGTGTGGGTTTGGGTCAGAGTTTAGGGTGTGGGTGGATTTAAACACCCACCATAAGTACACCCCATTAGTGCAATTTTCACTCCCTTCTTTTGGATAAGGGACACCTCTTTGACCTCCCCTTAACCTTGGCTGGGCTCCATTTAGTATTCCCTCCTTGGTGAAATGACAATTTTACCCTTTTAGCTCAAATAAGGTGATTTCTTCTTCTTTTCCTCCGTGCGACTCCAAAGTAGCTACAAACTCAAAATAAGCGTAAAATACATAATTTACAAGAAAAATAGCAGAGAAAGCATAAACTACTAGATAGTAAATTAGGTGTATTCTACACCTATCAAATTCCCCACACTTAGACTTTGCTAGTCCTCGAGCAAATCAAACTAAAAACTCACAACTTCAAAGCGTTCAAAGCGTCACAAGCATCCAAAGAGTTATGAGGACATAGAATTTCTGCATGCTAGTAATAAGAAATTAGAAATACCAAAGAACATATTCTCATTCTTAAATGTTGAGTGAGAAATAACCACACCATAATGAGAGAACGCGTGTTTGAGAAACGATCAATAAGCATTTCGCCTCGACTTCGCCTCACCAAATAAGATTTTATGATAATTGCACTCAAAAAGACAGCTTTTTATGGTTCTCACATGTGTGCGGGTAGGAATGAAGAGAGAATTCTAACACTTGAATGGTGGGAAGGACAACTTCCGAAATATTTTTAAAAACCCACATCTTTTAATATTTTGAAACCATTTTTCCGACGATCTCTAAGAAAGGAAATCAACCATTTTTATCGAGGATGAGATTACTTACTTACCTTCACATCCGATCGCCAATTATGATAACACCACTCTCACTAACATCCAATAGAAACGTCTTCCGCTCCTCGCCTTGATCTTCGTCTTTTCGGTTTCAACTATTGATGATAAACCCTTGAATTTCATAAATCCTTAACAATTTATAACTCTTTTACCTTAAAAATCCTTGTCGCTTGAAACTTCCTTATATATTTTCCTTCCCCGGCTTATTAACAAAACAAATATTTCTCTTGTTTTTCTCCCTTTTTTTTTTTTTTTTTCTTTCTTCTTTTTTTTTTTTTTTTTTTTTTTTTTTTTTTGAACAAGAGAAATTTAAATACAAAATAAACCATGGCCGTGGGAGAAGTATTTTACCGCTTGATTCTTCACAACTTGTATCGTCTTGAAATCATAAACTTCAAAAATTCTCACCTTTTAATTTTCTTCGCTTTTTTATGAATAAGTCTTCATACTTGAATATAAAATTACCTCATTGTATTGTAAGTCTTCAACATATATGTAAAATTCCGCTCATTTGTATGTTGCTTTACTTGTATTTGAAATTTGCTCTTTTTCTCGTTCCGTTGCTTGTAAACCTTAAACTTTTCCAACTTTCCTTGTAGATTTTGATGTCGCTCCTTGTTGATGATGAGAGTGTTTCTATGGATCCGTTGTTGTCGAGAGAGAGAATGGTGCTAGCGCAAATCGAACTACAAGAAGGAAGCTTTCATCTATGGACGTCACCCTCATGATTGACAAAATTAGCACTCAAGAGATCAAAGAGTAGTGCTTCTAGTGGTGGGAGGTTGGGTAGCTCACCATTCTACCCTAATTAACGATGGTGACACACACTCAAAAGAAGCTCTTTAGTAGATGGAAGATTTCTGGTCGGTGCCTCTCATGATATGAATACGGGTAGTCTCCACTAATGATTGATCAACAACTCTAATAACGCACTTCTCCCCGCACCAAATTCGCATCACCGCATGATTAAATACATTATTTAACACTCAAACAAACAAGAAATCCGAATGTAATTCTCTAACATTTCCAAGTTCAATTATATGTCTACTCAAAACTCTATGTAAACATACCTAGAAGTATGCTAGTGATTCTAAAATCTTTAAAAGTTGGAATTTTTATGTAAAACTTTTTTTTTTTTTTTTTTTCAAAATTTTTTTCATTTTTTTGTAATTTTTTGTTTTAAAAACATGCTTAACCACTCCCCACACTTAAACCTTACATTGTCCTCAATGTAATTGAATCCTCCTAGTAAAGTCAAGGTGGGAAATTTTAACATGATAAGAAACAAGAAAAAGAAATAACAAAAAGCAAAAAGATAAGAAATACAAAACCGATGGGTTGCCTCCCATTAAGCGCTTGTTTTAAAGTCGACGTCCCGACTTGGCTCTTTGCATGATTCATTCCCCATATACTAACAATCGGAAAATTTGAGGATCCACCCATAATACCTGTTTTGCAAACAATAACTCCATACAAATATTAGCACAAGAAAATAATAGTGAAATTATTGCTCGATAGAAATTTCCCCCACACTTATTCTCGTCCACACTCGGAAGTGTATAAAGAACATAGAATTCGGGAACTTCCATGTATTCCTCTTGGCAAACCCGCATAGTGTTAGAATCAAGTGTTTCCAATGGTGGATATTTAGAAACAAAATCATCCAAAAATACTTTCAAGCACATACATTCAAACCAATAAGAGGTAAAGGAGAAGAATCAATATGCAAAGGGTTAGACAAACCTTGCAAAAAATTCTTGTATTATAGAATCCTCTTCATCCTTAAAAAATTCAAGTGAATTACTTACCTCTTGTATATCGTGGTCCTCTATTAAACCTTGCAACCATTCTTCGTCGTTTTCTACCTTAACCATAGTCTCGGTATCATCATAATCATTAGCAAGTTCAATTGGGTCTTCCACAAAATCAATGAATGTGGTTTCATCCTCTAGTATCATCTCTTCAACATTCTCATCATCGGAATCGGGCCATTCACTAAAATGATTTCATCGGTATAGATTGTAAAATCTTCTTGTGCGGGTGTTACTGCGTTTATAACAATAGGTAAGTCACACCCAATCTCCTCCTTTTGAATAGGTGATAGATCGTTATTATGATCCGGAGTTGGAATAACTTTACCCTTGTTACAATAATTTTCATAAGGTTCATAATCATCATCATAACCCATATAATAACGTTTTTCACGTTCTATTCTTAAAGCTCTTTTAGCTTCAAAAATTTCTTCATCCGATGCTAGGCCTTCATCGATCAATTGATAGAACCTTCTTTCAAGTTCCCTCAAACTAGGTTGCCTTGCACCAAGGAGATCATACATAGATTTAGAAGCATAACTATCCTCCCTCCTAATGATTGTTCACTTACATACCCGTCATAAGGTTGTTGATATGTATGAGAATATCCATATAGTGTGTATCCTAAGGATGGTTGGAAGTTGCCATAATGTTGAGGTTGAAAACCGTATTGATTGTTGTAATATGCCTGCTCTTGTCCACCATACATGGAAACCGATACTGAAATAAGATTCAAAAACCAAGTTAGATACGGAATAGAATCCAACAAAGCAAGAATAAAGAAAAAGAAAAATAAAAACAACTAAAATCATCCGTGCTCCCACGGCGCGCCAAAATTTGATGCGTGTCGTAACCACAATCAAATTAATTCAAAATTTACCACCTAATTAAAAATAATATAATGGAAGTCAAGTTCGTTCCCACGAGGAGCAAGTGATCTTTAGTTGTAAAAGTTGTCACGAAAGGGGGTGTAAAAGCAAAATAAAAATAAACAAAGCAATTAAAATCGAAAGTTGAAAGATGAAAACAATAAGAGAGAGAAGATCAAGGAATCCTTCTTCGTTTGAAACAATGAATCAAGTTATGTTCTATTCTACTTGTTATTAGTCACAAATTATCACCAACCGTAGGTAAAGCAGCTAGCTCGAGCTAAACCCCTAAATCCCTTGTATCACCTTACCACCTCCGTTCTCGACTACCGGATTCTAATCACCTAGCCACCTAGAATTAGCTCAACCTAGATGTAACTTGGCTCATGCATTAGGTTTTGTGAATTTCTTAGGTTGATATTAGTAGTTAGACTCTTAGCTCAAGGTCTACTTGCTAACGTTGTTTCTACACACAATTGCTCCACTAATCCCTCCGCAAGGTCTCGTGTTTGCTACTTATGTAAAAAGTCAAAGAACGATTACTTATCCCCTAACTTTCACTAGCTTTAGATCGAATTAACAAATCAATTTAGTTGGCCACCCAAACAATCTATCAATCAATCATGAATGTCTTTAAGATCACTCCTATTAGTAAAAACAAGCGATAATTATGTGAAAAACTTCAAGATAGAATTTGGAAACAAAAACTCAAATCATGTTAAGAACTAGGAATTCATCCTCAATCAATAAAATTTAGCTACTCATGTTTTTGAAATTCACACAAATAATAATAATTAAAAGAAAAGTTTCAAATTCACACAAGTAATTAAAAAGAAAAATCTTAGAAAAGCAAGCAAAAACACAAGTGTTGTGTATAGAGAGATGTGTAGAAGTTGTAGAAAACTTCTCTATTTATAAGCTTCAATATTCTCCAATTCTTCTAAGGATTAGAATCCTTTTCCTTTTGCAATTCAATTTCCCATTCCAAGCTTTTCTCAACTCTTCCACCTTCTCTTTCCAAATTTGAGTCCAATTCTCCATCCAATTCCTAGCCCAAGTCTTCACACCCATGAGAGAAGTCCATAGAAAATTACGAATTTTTTGCTCGCTTCTAAAACTGGGATTGTGGCCGGAAAATGTCGCCGCCGGCCACCTGGAAATTTCTCCGTCGAGAGAATATTCGACGGAATATTCCGTCCGGTCCTCCGTTAGGACTAACGGTTAAACGAGGTCTTCAGTTAGTCAACAGTCAAAGTAGAAGAGAGTCGGCCAATGAGTCAGTCGGCTCGGTCTCAGTCGAGTCACCGAGTCGGTGAGTCGTAACCGAGTCGTGATCCCGGACCAGGACCACTTGCCAAAGCCATCTTGTGTTGCACTGTGGGATGGTGCATCACCGCTTGCTCCCAGCCATAATGGCCCTGTATGTTGCACCATTTTCTTGCAATATCCTATCCTGTAACCTGACCACTCCACTACTGCATTTCCACCAGCATCCTACTTTCAGCTCCAGCCATTGCTATCAGACCACACACACATCACAAGCACCTGTAACTCATTGTTTAAGCCCCGCAACAATGACCTTGGACCTCAAAGCACTAACTCAAACTCCATTCCAGAATAAAGAACAATAGTTCTTCATTTATGCCTCACCTCACTGCCTTACCACTTCAAACAGAAGTAACACCACCATAACTTCGTGTACAGCTTTGACCTAACAGATGTGCGGCTAAACCACCACAGAGACAAAAACCACCTCGAGCTCAATCTCGGGCACTCTACCTCCTTAATGCCCACATGAAATGACCATCACTCGCCATATTACCTCGGCCCCGTAACAAAGATCTCGAGAACCAACCCTTGCAACATCTCCATCTCTCGCATTACCGGCTCTGTTGGCCTGCAACTCTTGGCAACACAATTGCCTTTATTTCCTTTCACTTCCATGACCTCCTCCACCGAGTCTTGCTATTGCACTGTAGTTCCACCCCGCAGTCACACCGTCACTCCTGCTAAGCCATTCACATTGCCTCTCGTATCCTCACCGCATTTCCCTTGTCACAAACAGTCCCATCAACACCTTCTTGCATCACCCGAGTTAACTTCGAGCAAGACCTTCCATCACCGCATCACACATTCTCCAAGACAATCACCACTCGGGCATTGTCAAGCCAAAAGCCGCAACCTCAAATACAACAGCATCCACATGGCCCTGGCCATTTTACTTCCATGACTTGCAATGAGCTAGCAATATTTGTAACTTCACCTCGCCAAGAAAATCACAACATCAGAGCTCCACCGTAACCCTATAATCAATCCCGCCATCCCCTGTGCAGCTCAAACTCCATATCCAGATGTGCCGCAATGCCATCTCTTCGTTTCCCTAAACCTCCTCCCTACAAAGAACTAGACAAATTCAATTCAACACAGCCAAAATCAAATATCAGCTTCCCCTTGTTTATCAGCAACCCACAGCTAGACAGATTCAATTTGAGCACCAGTTACAACTCAAACAAACCCATTCGCGTTGTTCACAGCTCATGTCTTCTTCATATAAATCACAGCCACAAGAATCCATCAATTAAACCCATCTTCTTATACTTCAAAATGATACAAACACGAATTGAGTTTTCCATGAAAATCATCAACCAACAGAGCCCATCTTGAATCACCAACCCCATTAATTCTTCTTATTCCCGATTTCAATTTCAACCCCACTCGAATCAACCCCATCTACGATTCTTCAAATCTCTTCAACCCATCAATCTTCAATTCCTTCTCAATCTACTGAACACCCGCAGTTAATTCAACCTCGACCCAAGCTTAACCACCTCTCAAACTTCTTCATTCTCTCATCTTCATATCAGTTTCATTCCATTGAACCCTTATTTCAACTTTCGGATCCCCTTTTGATTCTATCTCATCACCAAGAAATCATCATTCTTCACCGGTAACTGCCATCGATTATCCCATCGTTTGCTCAATCTTCTCATCAACAACTAACTCGAGTATCTCCATTCGATCTCTGGCTCACGATTTGCTCTCGGCAGTGAAGCTTCAGGTGATATTGCAGCAGCCATTTCTCAATTTCAGAACTGAATGATTGAGATGAATATAGGGTTGTAATAATTTGGGTGAAGTGGGTTTGGATCTGGTAAAGGGTTCGGATCCGGGTACGGTTAGGATATGGAGCAGGGTATGTGGGCTTGGGTCAGAGTTTAGGGTGTGGGTTTGGGTCAGAGTTTAGGGTGTGGGTGGATTTAAACACCCACCATAAGTACACCCCATTAGTGCAATTTTCACTCCCTTCTTTTGGATAAGGGACACCTCTTTGACCTCCCCTTAACCTTGGCTGGGCTCCATATAGTATTCCCTCCTTGGTGAAATGACAATTTTACCCTTTTAGCTCAAATAAGGTGATTTCTTCTTCTTTCCTCCGTGCGACTCCAAAGTAGCTACAAAACTCAAAATAAGCGTAAAATACATAATTTACAAGAAAAATAGCAAAGAAAGCATAAACTACTAGATAGTAAATTAGGGTGTATTCTACACCTATCAGTACTTATCTGTACAAAGTACAATCAACAGATATGATGGTAGAGATACCACAAAAGATGGCCTTGGGCCATTATAGATGGACTTAGGAAGGTTTGATTCACTCCCATATGCAAATTCAGCCATGACGATGAGGCTGACCAAGATGATTATGCTTGAACACCAGCAATAAAGAATGCTGTTGATACGAGAACTGCCATATATCGCTCCAAACAATGAGCAAAAAAAAAAATAGGAAAGAAAAATATTTATATAAAGACCAAAAAGTTTGATGGCAGAAACTTGTCTTGGAGATATCAAATCCAAATTTCAGAGATTTTCAAACTTGAAAAAGTAGAAAGCGGAAGCGATCGAGCGGATCTCCCCGCTCTGATACCATAATAAATTATGGGTATCGAGGGATCATAGATCGATTGGAAACACAAAGATTAAAGTGGTTCGGCACTAACGCCTACGTCCACTGACAAACCCCTTAGGTGAAATTGTATTGATGATCATCGTAACATTCTCGAGATAGTTACATTTACATTGAACTCTCTTATTTATAGTGATAAGAGATGAGATAACCTATTGACTAGCTAACCGATAGGCAATCTAACTAGATCGCACAATATCTTAACAAATTCCGACTCGGTCTACACTTATCTTGATTTCACTCCTTGATAGTTGGAAACATGACTCGGTCTTCTCTTCAAGTACGATAACTTTGGAGTCTCACACGTACAATATTCCTACATTATTGGAAGTTTTGTGGAAAAATATGAAAACCTAAATATTGTGGAACATAAAAATAACCCTAAAACATCATCTAAAATGGAATGTAGGGAATATACCACAATGGCAAATTTTAGACCATTACCCAACCCCAACAAGACTCATTAAAATTGTCATTTAAAATAGTACTCCTCCGTTCCAATTTACTTGCTTTTTTAGGGTTTCTTTTGTGTTCCAAATTAGATGATAGTTTTAGTATTTTTCCCCAATTCTCACTAATTTACCCCCTACTTTGGAATCACACCAGAGAATTAATACTCATTGTAATCAACACAAAAAATTACTTTAATTTTTAAATATACCCCATGGAGGATATATATACTCAATCTTAGAATATTTGGTAGTACATCCCAAGTAAATTGTTACGGGATTGATAACTTTCCTAGAATCTAGAAATGCAAAACTAGGCTATTTAACTCTTTAAGTAGGAATTAATATGGGTATTATTGGAAAAAATTTACTCTCTCTGATATTTCTTAATCTCCGTGAAAAATTCTACAACGTCAAGTAAATCGGAACGGAGGGAGTAGTAAAAGTTGTAAACACTCTAACCTCTCCACTTTTACCTGCCAGTTCATTCTTTTTTTTTTTTGATCGGTCAAAGGAAATTTCATTGAAAAAGAGGTACTTAAGAGGGCTACCTCAACCCAATAAAACAGCCAAAACAAAAAAAAAAGGAAACCGATTTGGGAATCGATTACCTAAAAAAAGAAAAAGAGAAAAACGGTCGCGGAAGGAAAAAAGGAGAGTGTACAAGATTGCCCCTTTAGGCCCTCTCAAAGGGTACAATAGAAATACGAATCCCACAAACAAACTACCATATTAGCCGTTAATCCTAACATTTTGGTGTTTGATTCCGCCCAAAAAAAAGCTTTGAATCTTGACATCTCTAATTATACTTGCTAAATTTTTCCTTTTGTTGTTGAAGATCCTTTCATTTCTTTCTTTCCAAATGCACCACCATATTGCGTCTAAGATTGTTCCATATACGGTTAAGCCGCTTATCACCCCAATCATGATTCCAACTTTGAATTGTTGTGGCAATATGATCATTGTAGCTCCAACGGAAATCACATCCTTCAACAAAATAAGTCCAAATTCTTTTAATTCTCCACCATCCTGCCAGTTCATTCATCAAATGAATGCATCATAAATTTATGAGCATATTCATTTAGCACCTCTAGATCGATGAATGTAGTAAAACTAGACTTGAAATAATGAGAAAGGTAGGTTGAGCGGTAGTTGTTCAGCACCTCAGCTAATGAATTCCACAATGAATGCGAAGCCCCACTTTCCATACCCACCACCAATATAAATACACGTCTCTTTCTTCAGTTGTTTCTCACACTACCAGTAGAATTTTACTTGCATACTAGTATTTTTTTTTCCAAACCCTTGTGGCCAAGAAATTAACCATGGCTTCCAATGGCAAGATTGAAGCAGATTTGGAGGTTAAGTCCTCAACCAACAAAATTTGGGACATTATCGTGGATTCGGCTACTATGTTCCCGAAAATCTTCCCAGAACAATACAAGAGCATTGAAGTTCTTGAAGGAGATGGCAAAAGTGTGGGTTCTATCAAGCTCATTAAGTACCAAGAAGGTATACAGTTCTGCATTTCCTTTTAAAACGAAATATTACTTGCGTTTATCAGTTCATGCATAGCGCAGTTTATAATGAAAGTTTGTTTTTTGTATATTTTCATCAGGAGTCCCAAATGTTACATTTTCCAAGGAGAAAGTTGAAACTGTGGATGAGACCAACAAATCATTCACCTATAGTGTTATTGAAGGAGAATTGTTGAACTACTACAAGAATTTCAAGGTTAATGTGACTGTGAGTGCAAAAGGTGATGGGAGTTTGGTGAAGTGGAGTTGTGAATTTGAGAAGGCAAGTGATGAAATTCCTGACCCAAGTAGTATCAAAGATTTTGCTGTCAAGAGTTTCCAAGATTTGGATGCCTACATTCTTACCAAGGCATAAGAGTGAGTGAAAGCGATAGAGAGGATCCCCATTATGGTGGTAGATGGGTGCTAATGACATTCCCTTACCTAATAGCTAATGTTATAATCCTTAGTTTTAAATAAAATTGCAGTTGAATAAATTTGAGTTCTCTTATAATGAGCGGAAGAAACCCAAAACCAAAAATGACTCTTTTTTTCATTGCTAACAAGCTCAAAGCAGCAAATCACATGCTATCGGTGACGGTGATGCTTTGAGCGGTAAGACCGTGACTGTTATGGTCTGGCCCTTCAGCAAGTACTATAAATAAGAAAATCAAGCAACTCAATGAACCGCAAATTGGGCGACAGAGAGGTCGGCATCATGAGACTAAATATTCTGTACTTTTAACTGTTCCAGTATATTGTATGCAGTACTCCGCTGGGATAGCCGCTCTATGTTGAGGCATTCTCTAAGTTGAGTCTCAAAATAAACCCACGGCCGATAGCATTACAGGTACTCATTTTGACCGTCACCTACGCCACCTCTCATTAACACCAGGACCTGAAACAATGAGAGAAGGTGGGTTGAGTGGTGGTTGTTCAGCAACTATCCTTGTTCAAAGTTTAAGCTACCACATTCCCTATAAATCCATTTCTTTTTTCAGTTTTCAGTTTTTTCTAACTGTACCAATTGAATTTTACATGAACATTTTCCTTACTTTCCGCTTATCCTTGTTCGATATTCAAGATACAATTGGCAAGATTGAAGTAGATTTGGAGCCTACATCCTCGACAAAAGGAGATAGCAAAAGTGCAGGCTCAAACAGGCTCATTACATAAAATGAATGTACGCATATGCCTGCATTCTCACCCAAGGCATGTACAGATATTCCAAGATGGAATTAATGGACTACCTAAGAACTATAGTAATCCTTATGTATATCAACATTTGATGCAACTCCACTCAAGGGTTTAGCCAAACATCAAGCAAATTGATGAGAGCTGCCGGTTTCTATGGATTGAACATTCTGCTTTTTTTCACTGAATAATAACTAAGCAGAAAGGCATAGTAGTGAGTAGTAACTTGGGAATTAGAAAAAATTATATGAACAACCTAATCTAACATAAAGAAGAGATGGGCATGTTTTAGGTGGTTGGCATCGGCCCCTTTCGATTGATTACGAATTTATATATCTTTTTTTTTCTTCAGAGAGAATGTAAAGAGCTCCATTCACTTAACACACACCCTATACATAATTTAACAAATTAACATTCACTTGCTGCTTCGCTTCAGCTGTGGGAAAGGTTGAGGTTGAAATAGAGGTCGAGTCATCAGCAGAACATGCTCCTATACTAGAGCCATTGACTTCAGCAGCCAGGATCCTCCAAACTGCAACAACAGACAGATAAAATGATCTTTAAGAGGAATTTCTAACACTATTAGATGTTGATGACTTAAATCGACAGGAGAAAAAATGTGAAGAGAAGTCAAATTTGAAAGTTGAAACCATAATCGCAAAACTAACCCTCATTTTAATTTAATATATAAAACATCAACAACCAAGCCAGATTGTTTTATGCTTTTCCCGGGTTATATGATAGTAGCCAGAAACTTACACTCCACGTGATCTGATATTCAATGAAATTTACCTTCTTGCAATGGGGCACGCAAGCATTAGAAATCAGATTAAGAAAGATTGCGTGTCGTTATCAAAGCGATTGGCTAACATATAGTGCATTTGCACAGAACTAATACAGCGAAAGAATGAACACACAACAAAAGAAATGGGAGAAAAAAAATCCTCACTGCCACCAACCTCACATCCATTAAACCACTCGCCGAACTCCATATGATATTTACTGTTACTTTTAAAGAGATAGGAGAACTCTAGAAGAAGAAAAAAAATCACCCAAATTACTAGATTGACTTTGTGATAAAGCATAACAAAAAGCACATAGAGAAATATGATGTTTTGCCTGCTTTTGCCAAGGTAAAACAGTTTTGACGCAGTTGTGATTCATGAAAATGTGATATATACTGAAACTTTGAAATAACTAACGGTGGATAAAGAGATGTGTTAAGCATAGCAAAACAAAGGGGAAAAAAGATTAGAATGGGACAAGATAATTGACTACCACCAACATATCTTAAAAGAGAATGGCTGGAGAGGAGACGGATGGATAGTAGTTGAGATCTGCACCTTCACTTAAAAATGAATTTAAAGCTTTTTCATCTGTGAACTTAAAGCTCCATACCCCAGCAGAACTACTTCGAACACTATAGACACTACTCGTAACGTCTATATAAGACATCCAATACTGACATTACAGATACCCATTCTTCATCAGAACTTTCCCATTCAATTTCTGTGTCAGTATATATATTTCAATTATGGGTAAGATTGAACTTGAGGTAGAGATTAAATCATCGCCAGAAAAGTTCTGGGAGGGTATCTGTGACTCTACTGTTCTCTTTCCTAAGATCTTCCCTGAACAATACAAAAGCATTGAAATTGTTGAAGGGGATGGAAAGAGTGTCGGCACCTGTCCGTCTCGTGACATATGGAGAAGGTATGTATTCCAAAACGATAAACCAAAATTTAGAAGTTACTAACTAATACATATTAAGCTAAAGTAGGATGATTGCAATATCATTTTCTTGAATTTTGATGATTTGGATGTTTATTTTCAGCAATTCCTATTGTTACTTTCGCTAAGGAGAAGATCGAGGTCGCTGACGAGACAACTAAGTCATTAGCTTACAGTGTTATTGATGGAGAAATAGCAACTCTTTTCAAATTTTTACAGCCACTCTGCAAATTTCTCCAAAGGGTGATGGAAGCTCGATAAAGTTTTCTGTAGAATTTGAAAAGGCAAGTGATGAGGTTCCTGATCCAGACCTAATCTTGGAATTGGCAATGAAGACCTTCAGCGAATTTGATGCTTACCTTCTCAAGGCATAGCAGAATTATCATGGTACCATATTTTTTCTTATAAACGTATATGCAGGAGTTTCCTCTCCACTTGAATAATGTGTGATTGTCTGAAAAGTGTATTTCTTTTCTTGCTGGTGTGCTAGTTTGATGCAAAT
Source organism: Papaver armeniacum (assembly GCA_023531295.1). Taxonomy (NCBI): domain Eukaryota; kingdom Viridiplantae; phylum Streptophyta; class Magnoliopsida; order Ranunculales; family Papaveraceae; genus Papaver; species Papaver armeniacum. The sequence goes on along the minus strand of JAJJWW010009305.1, from coordinate 61,438 downwards.
GTAATGGTCTTAGTCTCTTAATTTATCTGAGGGAGTACTACTTATGCCCTGGAAGTGAAGACTAAGTTTCACTATGTGCTCTCTTCGTAATAAGATCATGAAAGAAAAGATCAAACTTGGTTTTAATAAGACTGTGGAGCGATCAGTTTTCTTTACATGAATGTTCTGTCCCTGCCTAAATTATCTATGCATTAGTATGACCTACTGCAATATACTATAGAAACACTTATTGAACTATTGAACAAATTGCACCACAGGAAACTGAATATAAAGTTTACAGAAAGTTAAATAAACCTTTCGAGTTTCTCCCCAAATATACTCCTACTCGAGCCTCTGAAATTCAGCTAGCGGGGCTTATATCCTCCAAACTACATGAACAAACAAAGTAATTATGCAAGGAAATTCTTACACTATAACAAGAAGACATTCTAAATCATAGGAATAGGCGGTCACCTTCTCCCCAGGTATTCAATGATATCAGTGGTAAGTGTTGCCCTCTTCTTATCCTGAAAGGCCATAGATGCAGCTTTCCTCAGTAGTGCAGAAGCAGCAATGCACCCCAACACCATTGGGTTTACTTGACTGTAATAATCAAAAACCATTCGAAACAGGATCATCCATCAAACTAGATATCACATTGAAAATTATGTAACAGCAGCATAATAAGCGCTTAACAGCCTTTTACATAACAGAAGGGTTAAGGAAATAGAACACTAGACCTGGTACTTGAATCATTTTCTGCAACAGATATACATTGCCGAGCCCAAGATGAAAAAACAGCAACACTAAATTCACAAATAAGAGAATAAGACCCATTAGCAATAATGATATTAACAAATAAGAGAATAAGACCCATTAGCAATAATGATATTAACTATCAGTAATATATATATCAACTATAGGTTTCAGTGCATCATCGGTGGTTAAAGAACGGTAGAAAAAGCTGAAAAACCTTAACATAGCAAAAAAGAAGTATGTAATTCTCATAAGACGCTGAAGTACTTGATCGGAGGGATAAAGAACATAAGAACAATCTGTTGGTAGAATACTTTTCAGTAAGATAGAAGCTGTGAATCAGTAAAAGGCTCTCAGCAGTTACAAACCTTCCAGATAGGATATCACCCTGACCACCACACCGTCGAGGAGATCCGAAAATGCTCACCATATTTACTACACCAATCATGTAAAAATGTCATTCTAGAGAATAAATAGCGGTAGCAGTATGTCAATTAATGGAATGACTGACATATTGTTGTGTCATCATGGAACCTTGAGTTATTGGTTATCTTCTCATGCTCAGGGCTAGGCATTTATGTGTAAGGAAGTTAGTAAATCCAATTACAGATTGTGGGCTGACATACTGTGATGTTACTGTTAGACTTTAAATCTTCAGTGTGATCAAAATCATTCTTCATTTCTTTTCTTAATTAAACCATTATATGGTACCATCAAATATAGGCCATCCGAAGATGGAAGGAAGAAATGGTTGAATTCAAATTATTAACATGATAATGATTCAGTCCTCCAAAATCATACCAGTCACTCCGTCGCTGATGAGATCAGATTTGCCCTTCCTCAGTACTGTTGTGCCACCGATCCTTAGCAGAGAAAAAATGGCATATAGCATATTGTCAGTAATGGAACCTCATGAGAATCCTGAGAGAAGTGTAAACAAAAAGTTTTAACTGCATCTACTTGACAGATTTTCAGTTAGCTAGTATGAGAAACAAAAGTCCCATTGCAAATTTATCATTCTATTAGTACAAAGGATGAATGTTTATGGAAGGATACCCAGAGACCGAAGATTGTGATGGCATCTATTTCACTTATTTGCACATGCTTCATTAATAGGAGAAGCCAAACTATATCATAAAGCAGTAAGCAGTCTTAACTTTTTTTAGATGGCCATTACCACATCAATATATTTGCATATTAAACAGATACCAAAGTTGAAACGAAAGCATGTGCCTATAGATCCAGTTGAGCTACCAATTGCAGTGCATCACATGGAGTTCCATGTGTATGGCATAAGGCAAATTCAAAGAGTTGTGGCACATCTGCATCCGGTCTCAGATTATAAGATAAAGATATGCATACCCTCAACTAGTGTGGAGCACGTAATTTTCCTTCTAGGATTCTATTATCAGTATATCAAAGATTTGTTCAACTATGCACTGTGTTTCCCATCCTTCTACCATAGCCAACAGCACAAGGTCCTTAATGAGATTCCATATCACCTATTTAGTTATTTTCGATAATTGGTGCAAGTAAGGGAAATCTTACCCTCTTGCAAGATATAATAATTCCTCGGCAGCATCTTGGTCGTTTACTTCAGTACCAATAACTTTCTGAACAAGACGCTTATACTCATTCACATTTGGAGTTAGGACAGCCAAGTGATAACCTCTAACCAAATCAAGATTATTAGTGACAAGAAAAAGTCCATCCTGTAAATCATTGTTAATTATCAAACAAACAGTCAAACATCATACTAAATTGATTACAATAAAAGGAGAAGATGAATAGTTATCAAAGCAATATTAGCATGCTTCTGAATTGCATACCCCATCAACGACGATTGGTACATTTGATCGCCTAGCTAGCTTCATGATTTCACTCACACAGTCCTGAGAGATTATAAGCAAAATAACATAAAGTACAGTTAAAGTTACCATTCTTCAGAAAGCAAGTATACTCAGAATACCACAAAAACATGTTTAGAGGTCTCACCAGAAGGAATGGGTCCCTCCCAAGACCAGGACCAACAACAATACAATCAAACCTTTCCATCCACTTAGCAACCTCAGCAAGAACCTTACTCAAGATAGACCTTCTCTCCTCATCCCTATACTTTCACAGACATCAGCACTCCACTAAAAAACAGCCTGATTCCTAAGCTATTAGAATGAGTTGGCCATTAAAGATTTACCTTATGCTGTAAGATTCTTCCAAAATTGGGTGCACAATTAACTCTGGGCTGTAGCTCTTTATAATTGGAGCAGCATCTTTTGTGCAAAAAACATGGGACAAGTCTGCACCCTGTAGAACACATTAAAAATTAGTAATTTAAGGCACCAAGCATGAACCAAAATCAACAGACTAAAGAGATAAAGAAGATCGATGCAGGAGCCTACTAACAATTTTCAAGGCCGATATAGCTGCGAAATATGGAGCACCTGTATACTCTCGGCAACCACCAATAACAGCCACCTTCCCTGATAAAACAACAACATCTAATCAGCAACGCCTTAACAAGAACAGCAAAATTATCAACAACATACAAACTTCAATTTCTCTTAACTATTACTATAAAATATTGATTAAACCCAGTAGCTCAACATCTTCTTACAATACAAACCTCTATTCAGAAGAGTCAGCAGTACAAAGATTACTCAACACTGGCATGAAAACTACTTAAAATTACTTCGTGAAATGAAATTTATAAAAGAAGATGCAATTTTTAGAGAACTAAAATCATGGGTTCGTAGTGAAAACTAAGATGAAAAATGGAAATGTTATTATTACCAGCTTGTCCTTTGTGTCTATTTGGATCAAGGGTTGGAGTAATTCTTCTTAAAATACTCTCAGAATCAGCTTCTGTAGTTGTTGTCATAGACCCAAATTGAGCTGATAATTTCTGCATTGGTTTGTTGATTATATGAATTTGATTGTTGTAATGGCTTCCTATTAGTGTTCGTATGAGGAAATTTTTTCGCCTCAGAATTGATGAGGAAGAGGATTTCAACATAGAGAAGTACAGGAGGAAGGATACATGGGAATTTGAGATAGCAGAAACTAGGAGCCGCGTTTATATCTTTCATGAGATTAGAATTCAATATGTCAACCAAGGGAAAAAAGTTTGCTCTAGCGCTGCTACATCATATTTGATCTAGCAGCACTGTAGCCAAGCATTTGGCAGTTTTTAACATTAACAAACTTGATCTAGCACCGTAGCCAAGCATTTGGCAGTTTTTAACATTAACAGACTGTGGATTTAATCATAGTTAGCTTACCAAATGTTTTGCCAACAAAATCTCTATGCCGATACGTGCATCTTTATTTTGTTTTTGGTGCTAGAGTGTAGAAGAAAAAGATCATAGAACAAAGATCAAACCCGATTTAATCTTCCAAAATGTATTACATACTTATAAGAAAGTTCAATTAATAATACTAGTATCTAACCCGTGCTACGCACCGGGGCTGGTGGGATCGGCCAATTTAGTGTGGCGGGGCTTCGCCCCGCACCCGTAGACAAATGCATTATTATTATTTTTGAGTAATAGTGTTAAGCAAAACTGTTATTTGTTAAGGTCAGTTTTGGGAAGAGTAGAAGATATACATGATCGACTGTTAATTTCCTTGAGCTAGAACTGAATAAAGCGAACACGAATGTAGAAAAAGCTAAACATAGTTTATGACGATTGAATCCATTTAGTTAAAAATTTTCACAATTGGTTTTTGGTTTAAAGAAATTTAAATAGTATACTATAGTAGAATAACAATCATGTTATCCATAATTTATATTAATGAGTTAACACTTCATTGCCATCTTCATCAATCTCGACTAATACTGGTATGTTAGGATCTCTCTCCATGATATCGTCCGCTTCACTATCATGTTCGTCCAGCTTTATCAATGTTGACATGTCGTTGTACTTCCTTTTGTTTTTCAGATCCTTCTTAGGAGGTGTGTAGAGTTGTTTTTTTCCAGGAATAAATATATCGCTAGTTGTTTGTTTTCCGCAGAAATCTTTCTCCAGTGATCTGTACGGATTTTCATGTCCTTCTTAGGAGGTGTTTAGAGTTGTTCTTTGTCAGAAATAAATACATCGCCAGTTGTTTGTTTTTCGTAGAGATCTTTCTCCAGTGATCTGTATGGACATAATGATTGGTGTCCAATTGTATTTATATCCTACAAAAATATAATTCCAACATGTAGTTACCTTTTCTTTTCTATTAAATAGACGTGCTTTCTCTAAGGCATCATCATAATGAAATATGTCATGTGTTGTGAGACTGTGATAGAGGAAGCTACTTTCATCAATAATGAGTCTAAAGACCATTGTTTTCCATATTGCATCTAATATTTCTTCAACGCAGTCTTCCTGTTTTCCGCAAAAAAAAAAAATATCATTATTCTTGAGTTACCTTGACCGTAAAATTTGCTTATTAAAGAAATTTTAGTTACCTTTACATCGACCATTGGCAACTACATCATTTTTGTTACTCTAATGTTGTCTACAACCATTTCAGTCGTTCGTCCCATTACTACGATTAAACTACTGCTGTTGTTGTCGTCATATATTGTTAGTTGGAGAATGTAACTGTCACAAAGCTTGAGTTACTTATATATATATATATATATATATATATATGAACTTTTATTACCGTGGCATTGGTGCATTTACTACAACTACACATATATTGCACCATGGTTTATTTTCGATGTATATATGTTTTTCTCCACACACTGGACATGTCATATACTACCACGGAGATCCTGCCTGAATTCCAATTATCGTTGCTTTTATGGTAAAAGTTTCGCTCTGCATTGTATTTGATTCACCATAATTGTTTTAGAATTACGGTCTCATATAATTGTAGAGCGGTATACGATTTTTAAACATAAATTTTTCCTTTTTCTGGTTTGAAACTCATGAAGTACTTAGTTCTTTCACTGATGCATATTTCCAATGTGCAAGTGTTAAAATCAAAAACAATTTGTTACACATTAAGTTGATTAATTCAAACATGTATGTCTCATAACGTATATTTCTTTATAAATTTCCAAACCCGGTACATCGAGATTTATGTAAATTCTCGTAGCTTTAATGGACTGCAAATAGATCTCCCATGTGATCAATCACATTTGTTATCTCAATGTTTAGCTCAATTCAAAAATTCAGTTCATGTCCAATAATGTTGTCCTATCCTGCATTGCTTTCAACCTATGCTAAAATATGATCCTCAACTCAATTTTATACAAATGTTATACGTACCTTGAAACTGCTCAACAGTTGTTGAAGTTATTATTACTATTCGAGTAACCCCATCATCTTCCAGCATATAATCACTTAGTTGGGTGGTCCCATATAGTTACTTTTACCGAAATTCCACCGCGGCTTTGTATCAGGACATCACGTGCGGGTGCATAAGTTTCGTTTTTTTTTTTTTTACGATTTATCTGACTCTTTGAAAGACCCCTTTAGCATCCCAACATCATCTGTAGAATAATTATTCATTTTGGATATTCTTATCATATACATACAATCAAGTTCCATGGTTATTGAAAACATTTAGTGATCTGTTTTATTATTTATTTTTTCTCTAAGCGCTGTAAAATCTGATATCCAAAATTTGTATCTTGGTATTTGTTTATTTTCAATCAGAAAAACCACGCTCGTGTATGTATTCAACCAGATTTTTCTTGCGCTAGGTACTGGTCGATAACCTCCATGGTATGGTTGTAGGTTAAAATGTTGGATTCGAATGATTTGTTGATCTTTAATTGTGTCCTTGAAGTAAGGAATATCCTTAAGCTTAATGTAAGCATATATCTGGTTTTCATGTTTACATTGTTTTATCGGATAATAACTTCTATAATAGGAGATTTTTTCAAATAATAACTGTTATATATAATACCTTGCTAAAGATGGCTTACCTCTGCATCTATGAGAATCAGCTGCAAGCTATACACCTGTCCCGTCTTATTGTTGATTATATTCCATGTTCTTTCGATCTTGTTATAACCGGTCGTGAGCATATCCCTTCTCCTATCATTGTGAATATGAGATTTTGTTGGTTTTGATTTTTTGTCACCCTTTTTGTCTGTTCTTTTATGCCTGCCACAATTTCTGGATGTTTTTCTCCTTTTGCAGGTGTTTAATACACCGACGATACAACCTGTATATACATCACTTATAAACAACTTAAATATCATTATCCAAAGTATCTTTATATTGTTTTTTTTCTTCTTAAATTACCCGTTGAGGTCCAAACACCATGTTGCTGAATTAGAGTATTTTGTGATCCTTGTTTGGGTAAGTCTGAAATTGCCTGTCCTTCTTTCTCTATTTCTTTTCATCTTCATTGTGCAGCGATCATTGCCTGTTGTATATTTTCTTCAATCATCACCGCCAATACAGTGAAATACATACATGACTGTCAAGATAGTAACCATATTTTGCAATCCGTACCTCAAATGCCACTTTTTTTTTTCGTTAGTCTTTTGTAAGGATGGATTTCAGTCTGAATTTCCCGTGGTTCTCCCTGTGCAGATGTTTGGTGTGACTGTTGAATCTCCTGCTGCATAATCAGATTATCTGGGAAACCGTGTTGTGTTTTTGTGTTTTGTAATCTCTGTGATGAACTTATTTGTTCTTCTTTCTATCTTTCTCTCCGTCTTCTTTGTGCAACGATCATAGCATGTTGCATATTTTCTTAAAACATTACCTCCAACATAGTGAAACACAGACATGATCGTTAAGATAGTAAGTTTCTTGGTTTATAATGCTTACCTCGGATGCCACCTTTTTTGTTTGTTGTCTTTTATCTTGTTAATGTAAAACATGGTGTAAGAATATTAAAAAAAAACTAAGGATTTCGTTGGCCACTCTATGTAAAGGAGGGTGATTGTTACTTTTTAACGTGGAGCCGGTAGGCAGAGATGATTTAAAAAAATTTAAACGGGCATAAAGTGTAAAAGGTAAGCGCAACACTCAACGTAGAATGAGCGATGAATTAGTGTGTTTAGAGTATTGATCGATACATAGACCTATTTCTATCTCATTTTCATGTTTTTCTTGTAGTCATCCTCAAGAAAAGGTTTCAATCGGAAAAAAAATATTCTCCGGAGAAAGGTAAAGCTTAGAATCAACTTTTTCCTCAATGAAATTTACTCACATTTTTTCTAATTAAGACGGAAAGCTTATGATTGGTCAGTTTTGTTTCCTGTGCTTAACTTTGAGACCACCACCGTGTGATACAACCTCATTTAAGAGAGTTACCCTTTTCGCTATTGACCGGCATCGCGTGGAATGAAGTATGGAAAAAATGCTACTAACCTTTTGAAGGCTTTCAGAATGCTCGTTATGATTTAAATTTTTAGAGAATTCTCATCATATGGTAGAAATCTCTGTAATAATGAGTTTCAGATGTAATAACCGTGTTATTAAGATGATGAACCTAACATTTTAGACATGTGTCTCCGGTTTTTCCGCAGACGCATTTTGTTTATCATCACTGCCAAGTCTCTCCACTTTCATCCTTGTCCAGAAGTCGAGTCCTTGCAACACTATTCTCTTTTGAATCCAACTCCTCAGGGTTGTTACCACTCTATTCCTTCACTTGCACCACACAGTCTGTTTTTTAATTTTGAACACTTTCGAAAAGTAATATTGTTATGCATTTTGATATTTTGATCATGTAAAATTTCCACTTAGCAAATCCTACAAAAACTTTAACAAAAATCGTTTCTGACCAAGATTGGGGGAAGTGGATATCTATATATGTCGCTTCCGACCAATAATGTGGGAAGTGGATATATATATGAATACTTTGTATATATAAAAATCGTTTCCGACCAATTCCATCGACATCCTAATCTAACATCGGGTAGGTTGAAACCACCTCCAACTTCAGAAATCCAAGAATGAGATGATGCATAAAAATTGATGATGCATAAACATTAATTTCAAAACCATAAAATCAATCATGTAACTTTGAAGTCTTATAAAGGCATAGCCATTAAAATCAAACAGTAACTTCAATTAGCATCTTACACTATAAAGTAACTGGTAAGTCTACGCTCTTATCTGGCCGCCAGTTCATGATTAACTCAGGAAATAAACAAAGTCACGCAAACCAAAAAATATTCTTACCTGAATATAGATCCAAAAAAACCTTTCCCTCGTGAAACTCTCCCAAATCATGTGCTCATCGGGCAAAGGATCAATGTTTTTGATGACATCACTGTATTTGTATTGCAACAACAAACCAAGAGGATTAATTACTATGCGCATGATATCAATAGATTCATTTTCGAAACTCCATAACAAATTAAAATCCGATAGCTCAAGACTTACTTTACTACTTTTGAGTTGTCTCGTCCGGTTCGAGTTTGATGAATAGCGACGTGTTACTATTCCTGCAAAACGTTAACATAGTCTTAATCCGGTACTGTATTACAAAACCAATGCAAAACCAACAAAATAACATAGATTCAATTTCAAAACAACAAAGGAATAAAAAAAAAACATGGTAATACAACTGGTAATTAGGTTGTTGATACGAACTTTGTTCGCGAATCTTCATTGCTTTCTGATTTTCATTCTCACCCATTGAACGTGTGATTTTTGGTAGCCTAGTATTGTTTAGATACACCTCGTAGCTTGGTCACTACGATAACCCAATCGTTTTCAGATTTGTTTCTTAATATAGACTCCCGCAATATGATCACAAAGAAAACTACGATAAATTGCTATGGAATTTAAGTGCATTGTATGGTAATTTCTTAATATAGACCCCCGCAATTTGATCACAAAGAAAACTACGATAATTTCTTAATATAACACAATTTTAACCGTGTTTCGCTATTGTGTTTCTCTTTAATCCATGATTTCCGTATTCTCATTCCAAGTTATAAAAAAAAAATTCCTTGACATGGTTTTTCCTAATGCGAGATTATAATTGCCAATTTTTTCTCCGACTTACTATAATATATAATCACATCTTATAAGAGTCGGGAAGATCCTCCGTATAAGATATACGATTCTCAACATTTCTTTTAGACTAATATACGAATCTTAAAGAAAATGAAGAATGAAAAAGGATGAAGACAACGTGAATCGAACCCACTACACAATTATATAAGTTGTCCGTTAGCTCGAAAGAGAAATTCGGTAACTACGTATTTCTGACTTCAAATCAAAATCAAAAAAGAATTAGATGAGCCTCCCCCTTCAGTAGCTGCTGATGGAGCTTTGCAATCGGCGTTCGCAATACCATCTTCTTCTAGTGATCATTCTGATCAGACGACCTATAAAATTAATAGAGAAACAGCAGACCACCATTAGTATAACGTTTTTTGAACAACATCAACAAACTGGACTAACAAAGAATCCAAATAAAGGCTTCCTTCCAATTGGTGCAACATAAGAAAAATTTTAAAATATCGGCTTAACTGGTCATCAACCAACAACACAGGCTACTTGGCGTTTTTGTGCATATATGCCATAAACAGCTACGCTTGCTCCTTAAAAACGACTAAGGTAGGTAAGCCAGTGAAGTCAAGAGCATATGTATTAATGTTGTAGACAAAAATAATTCTTTTTCATTTATCACAAAAAACCAGCAAGATACCTATACTACGCACAACAAAGGATACATATGAATATGTAAGGATATTCACAGTATGTCTAACACGAATGTACCTAAATAAACTTCTCATGTTATTGTACCAGCTCGTGAATCAATATGGTCACAACACCTGCAACACATAATTAAAGTTCAGAATTTAGACAGACTGATAAAATTTCTAAGATGATTATTAGTGTTGGAACGAATAAGTTGGAAGCTAAACTACCTCAGTTCCTGATATACCCATTGCAATGTCAATCAATATAGACATTTTAGTTAATCGTAGAGTAAACCCATAAAGTTCCACGGGTTCAAAAGTTGACTCAGTATTGCCATCCGCAATTTGGATCCTCATTAAACTCCCACATCAAGCGAAATGCCGAAGAGTAGATTTTACCCGTCAAGGCTCACAAATATATGTATCTAAGACTGCATCATTGGTTTTGGCGGACTAATGTGTTAATGATAGAGAAAATCAATAACACAAAAAGATACATCAAAGTTAAATATATTATAAAATGAGGAGCGGAAAATGAAACAACCTAATAAGTACACATAACCATGTGACCTTTAATTTTACTAAAACTCATCTGTTATGGAGGCTGCAAAAGCACAATCAAAAATTTGTTATGATTTTGAATTTCCGAATCCCACCTGAACACGAAGTCATAGAATTAGAAATCATGGAGAAAAGTACTCCTTTAAGAGACTGCAATACCCCACAATTATGGAGATTGAACACGGTAAATATACAGGAGCACATCCGAAAACATACACATGAGCACCCAATTATGTATTGTAACATGAGTTGCAAAACTTTACAGATGAATAGAACTACTTGAACCTGTAATTACAGATGAACATAACTACTTGAACCTATAATACACATAATAACATTACGAACACAAAATAAGGCAAACCAATTAGTCCAATAGAGAAACTAAAATAATTACAAACCAATTAAAATTAATATTCATAAACACAGCCTCGAAACATCTCCATCAATATGCCTCTATACAAATAAGCTGAAACGCTTAGTCTTTGGAGGTGTCCCTAGCATCAGCCCATAAAAAGCATTCATCTTAAACTAATTAATTCTAAATGATGTACATCTTCAGCATGAGGTCGGCATCTCAGACCAGATTAATTCATATTACACCAGCCAAAAGTAAACACAGACCCGTAGATCACCTCGAATTCATCAAGGGTTTTCCAAACTTTACGAACAAAATGTGTTGGTACACTTTCGGCCTTCCCCGTTCCCCAACTGTTCATCATCACCGATGCAGGTGTTGCATCTCAGTATGAACTCTAATAAAAAGAGCAAAATAAAAAGGGAGACAAAAACTAACATAAGGATGATGCAAACAATAAAAAGTGCATACATGGATAGAGTAACCCTATTATTCAAGTATTCGGCTTGTCCCACATTTGATAGTAATCGATTATAAAGGTATAAACAACCGAACTGGCATCATAGAAGGACTATTTCAGAGAAAACAGAGAAGGTATGGCTGTTCGGCGGTATTGGATGGGTAACAACCATGAAAGGGTGAAATAATAGATATGCACCTAGGATTATCTATCGAAATCACACATGCGCCCTTTCTTGTTTGTCAACCAAAAAAATCTTGATTTTATTCATGAAGTTCATAATAAAATTAAGAAACACTGAAGATTACATCAAAATCAATTAGATTAACCTTACAAAAAAAAAGTGTTTGCTTGGATTTACCTTTTTCTCTTTGGTGATATCAACTCCTCCAAGAGTACATAGATTTGAGTTATCTTTTTTTTCTTAAGAAGATGAATTGACTGCAATTTTTGATCCATCTTAGCAGGTTGATCTACACTGGGAGAAAGAGACAGATGTAACCAAAAAAAGAAAAATAAAATAAAAATTACATTCAAAAACATTTAAAAGCGAACAATAGACTAAAGATGATTAGTAAAACTTACCATGGAAAATTTCTTGCACGTTCTTTATTCTGACTCTTCCTACTTTGCTAGAGGTGTTGTTTCTGAGTGAGATGAGAGAGGCATCAAGAACGCAAATATTGAAAGGAAAAAATACCGAACAGAATTTAGCCCAAAAAAAAATCAACTTGAGGTTTGGTTTTTGCTGGAATGTTTTATATACTACAGTCACCTAACCTACAAATTCCATAAAAGGAAAACATGGCATTTACGGGTTTGTTGGGAGTTTCTCTCATATCCAAATGTGGCATAAGATCTTAAAAGCGGAAATCATCATTAATGATTCATTATTGTTTCTTAATTTTGATACCTGATACTTGAGCACAAAGAAAGTTACCATATCATAGTTTTTTTCCATAAAAGGATATATTGCAAGCTATTGTTGGCAAACTGATATTACTACATCATCATAATTAAAGAATTTTCTCTGTAATTAAGAAAACTAAGATATTAATGTCATCATAATTAAGGAATTTTTCTCTGTTAATTAAGTAAGCATGAATCTTTTCTTAAAATAATTTCTCATCTTCCGTTAATTAACAAAAAAAACTAAGATATGGAAACAAAATGTTTTCCAAAGATTTTAGGTACGAACTTTCCAAAAATCCTGTTAGTATTTTCGTTTTTTTATATCCATTGATATTCTCGGCCTTCAATAAAATCTAAAGGTCGGGATTTTATTAAAATGCTGTAAACGCGGTGTAAGAAAATTCAGAACCTATCGACCAATATGGAGCATCAGATCGAAACAATCCCATTAAAAATTAACGGTCACAAAATGTAAGGGGGCTAACTTTGATTTCGGCCAATCAGAGGCGAGGGTTCCGTTAACCGGCCAATGGGAGGGGAGGTTACCGCAACTCTCGACGTGGTGAGAGATGTGATTGGGTGTTTAGGTTATTGATGGGTGATAGTGCCGAAGAACCCAACACTGAAGACAACAATATATAGTATTAATATTAGTACAAAAACTTTGTACATTACCAAATCCCCAAATGATGCATTAATAAATGTGGATGGATGTAATCTGGGGCGGATGGAAGGATTGGTATGCTATTATGAATGGAATCACGCATACAAATAACTAAAACTATGGGTTTTGAAGAACAACACTGATAATCAGTGTGAATGGGTGAGAAAAGGGAACATTGAACTGGAGAGGAGCTTTCAAAATTCTGCTAGAGTACTACCCTATGATGATTTCAAGCAGAACTGTCAATTTATTGAAATTGTCACAGAACCTAACCTCAAAATCATATTCCAGTGGTATGGGTCTCGTGAAGACGACGGGGAGGAGGAAATTCCAAGCTTTGAGTACTACTCTTGTGACGTTGAGTTGAATAAGATTGAGTTAGTATTTGACTCAAAGACGGACGGCAAATGGCATGTGAACAACATTGCTTACGTTTAGAATTTATGCAGTGGTGGAGTTGAAGTATCAAAGTACATAAACTTGAAAACTACTCCATGTTAGGTTGCAAGATCATCAAAGCTTCTTTACGGAGGTGCAGTTCAAGCCGTATCTTTTCCTTTTAGTTCTTTCTTCTTTATTATGTTTTCTTAGCTTTGCTAGCCATGTTTTTTTCTTCAAATAAAAATAAATAAAACTTTATATTAGTAGTAAGAACCAATGTTCGATTGGCTTGGCCATTCTAGCACTCTCTGTCACGGCTCTATATTGGGAGTCCTTGGAGACTCCAATTGTACTGAGCTCAATGAACTTGCGGTTATCTTTTCATCCTTCGCCCACTCAACATGCGTGCCGGCATGACCCTCATATTTTTAGAAACAATAAATAACAGGATGTTATGGTCAGTTGGTTTAGTAATTATAGTATATTTAGGTTGATAATAAGCTAGATCATAATTTTAATTTTACTGTATTTCCATTTTTTTTTTTTTTTTTTTTTTTTTTTGATCATACATTTGTTAACTTCAACGTCCATTTCATTTTTGCTATCAAGTTTGTTAGCGATTTTAGAGAATCTGGCGCTGATGGATATGGACAATATTAGGTTTTAAAGTATAGCCTTGATTTTAAAAAATCTGGCGCTGCTGGATATGATGAATAATAAGGTAACGCCGAGGAAACATGACAACATCTGTAGGTTTCTAGGAGGAGCCAAAAGCCTAGTTAGTAAGTTCGCGAATGATTATGAATCATCACAATTTTTTCCGTATCGCGAATTTTACCGTTTTATTCGCGTGACGTTTGCAACTCCAACCCAAGTCGCGTATTATGAGGCATTCCCGGATTATTAGCGAATCGTTCACGAATTTTACGTACCCAATTCGAATGATCACGTCCGCTTAATTCGCCATAAATTCTTTAGCTTTTACGTTTTTAAAGGCCCCACTTTTTGGGGTTTCTTGCCTCCGGGCATACACGACCCAATATTAGACGTTGTTGTAATTTTTATGAAATAAAAATGACTGAAAAAAATTTGAAGGTGAAGGTGAGAGAGATCAAATCACTCACCTGACCAACATCTAAACCACTATACCACGTCCTCTTGGATGACTAATGTTGTATATATTATTAATATCATCATATTAATTTTATTTTTCTTTAAATAACTCACACATATGCATAAAAATTGGCTTCTATGACCTTATAAATATAAATTATTTAGTATATATAGATCTGAGGATTTTTGAGCCAAACTCACATTTATAAACCGAATTATACACGTACGTATGCTGCCGATTCGAGATGCACGCTGAATCCGTCCCGTTAGCTAGAATCTTGGACCCGAATCAATTTTACAAACCGTATAATACTCGATGCGTTTGCCGTTAAATCGTTTTCAAATTCAATTGCTAACTAGGGCCAAAAGTGAACAATAATAACAATAAGCTACATATTATTTGTAGAAAAACGAAGAAAGCAATAGTTAGCTTTTGAAACATTCTTCTTTTATCCCCAGATTCTATCATACATTTCAGAAACTCTCAACGAACCACGAAATAAACCGAGATAAGAAAAACCACTCCCAATCTTGTCACAAATCGCCTGCTATCCTCATGGGCCCATCTTTCCACACACAAAAAAGTCAATGGTTTTGATGTTGTCCGAAATCACGGTCTGTTTAGAAGGGCTGCATACATTTATTGGTTTCTAATGTTTTATTTTTTTTTGTGAATATAATAAACCCAGACACGAATTAAGGAGTGTGTTGCCCTACGGAGAAGCGGGCCTTTGGGAATATAAACTCACTAGATTTTGTGCCCGTGCTACGCACCGGGCGGCTCCGCAAACCATCCACCATCATTTTTTTTTATTTAGCCATACTTTTGGTTTGTTGCGACTTGGCTTCGCCTCGCCCTGTCGTGGGGCATTATCCTGTCCCGTCGCAATGCATTTTTGGTTTAGTGTGGCTCGGCTTCGTCTCGTCCCGTCTCGATACATGCTTAGGATTTTTGATTTGGTGTGCTACGCGTTTGGTGTGATATGGCTTGCCTCACCCCGTCCCAATGCATGCTTAGGATTTTTGATTGGTGTAGCTCGGCTTCGCCTCACCCGTCCCAATGCATGCTTAGCTCGGCTTCGCCTTGCCTCGATCCATGCTTAAGATTTTTGATTTGGTGTGGTTGGGTTCGCCTCCCCCGTCCCAATGCATGCTTAGGATTTTTGATTTGGTGTAGCTCGGCTTCGCCTCGCCCGATCCCAATGCATGCAATTGGGGATACTAAAAATAATAATTTGGGGATATAGGAAAAACACAAAAACGGGATTTAAATAGTAAATCAGAGTCACCCCTATTCATATAATTTATATAATTCCTAATCTACACCTTACTAATCATGTTTAGTGGTCAAGTTAATAGATTAGATTTTTAAATTAGTTAAGTTAATATATTAGTTTTTTTTTCTTTTTCAAAAGAAAAAAAAGATAATTTGTTAAATGAAATCTTCTAAAACAAAAAACATAAAAATGAGGGAGCTGAAGAAATATTCCTTCTCTCATTAATACTAATCATCATATAACGTGTTCATAAATCAGTATGATTCGGCAATCGGCATTAAAGTGTTCTTTTAACGTGTCAACAGTATGCTTCAGCACTGAACTGTAACAAAGAATACCGTAGGTAGTGTAGATCTTGTCCACCGCCTAGTTAGTAATTCTCTGAATCATTCTGAGAATGATTAAGCGAACATATCCGAGAACCCGGCCAAATCGAATGATACTTCCGAATTATTTGAATTCCGAACCTAGTTCCAGGATTATATGAACCTCACGAATGATTCGCGAACGCATCCGAACTGACCATATCCGAATGATATTTTCAACTAGAAGTCCCATAGGTACCTCTCTCACCAGAGTTCCGTTGATTGGTTTTTGTTTGATTTTGTATATACTTTATATTTAAATACAATTATTCAATTAAATTTTTCTATTGGTAGTTGTTTAACCAGTGTTTTATGTGTTGATTTTTGCTTAAAAGTCTATAAGTTTTATAATACATTTATGCGATTAAATTGTTTACTTCTTCTTAAATAATCACGCTAAAATGTTTTTTTCCATCTTATAAATCTTATACAAATCAAATTAGTCTCAGTAATAAGGTCATAATACTTATCAATTTATCATATATGTTAGCGAATTTTAAGTGCGAACTCACATTTATAAAACGAATATGCATGTACGTATGACGTTAGAACTCTGTCCAGAACAACGAACCATTGGCCAGGATTTTTGACCGGGATCGATCCATCCGAATCCGTATAATTCCCTTACGTATGACGTCCCGAACTACTACCCGTACCCCGAATTGCTAACTAGGGGTCCACCGTACAGTAATTATTGATCCCTGACTCAAAATCACAATCTCTTTATAATCTAAAGGGAAAAATACGGTTTAGTCCAAAAGTCAGTCCAAAAATACAGTTTAGTCCAACTTGAGTCAACTAGGTACAAATTAGTCCAAATATATGAAAAGTACACCAATAACCCTTATCATTTACATTTAGTCAAAATATTTGCATTTTAGTCCAAAATGACTCATGATGATGTCAGCAATTTTAAATAATATATAAATAATTAAAAAACAATTTATCTTTCGAACCGCTCGTCCAAAATTCACAAACTTTGTATATTCGGAAAGCTCTTTTCGAAATCTACAAAAAGAGTACCCATTTGACTATATAATTTTAACTTTTTTTTAAAAAAAAAAAAATTCACAGTAGTGTATAACTATGTACACATCAACAAAAATACAGAAAATCCAACATTCATAATAGCCAGACTGCCACTCTATTCTGCACAGACTGAAAAAAATATCAACCACGCCAAGCTCTTACTGAATAATGGCAGGATTTGCATAGGATGGTTTAGCAGTTAACCTGCATCCAGGAAAAAACAATAAACATAAGAAACCACAGCTTGAAAGAAAAGTGATAACCTTTCACCAATAACCACATAAGAAACAAAGCAAAGAAAAAGATGACAATAAAAAGGTAGGCAGTTATTAAATTAAAGAGATACAATCCATTTGGGCCTAACTGCACAAACTTAATATCAGCAAATACGAACCAAAGTTTCCCTTCCTGACAAATCAGTCACATGCTGCAAACCAAATTGAAACATACTAGAGTTCAATACAACTTCCACAGAAAAACCATAACTTTCAAAACATTCATAAAGCCGATCATTCACAATCACACACAAACCTAGTTTTTCATGGGAATTACATAAGTGCACCAAAATGTACATCGCTATAAAACACGAGAAACCTACTTTTTCATGGAAAATACACAGGTGCACCAATATGTACACCCCTGCCGAACATGCACAAAACCGATCACTCATAACCACTCACAAACCTACTTTTTCATGGAAAATACACAGGTGCGCCAATATATACACCACTGCAAAAAATGCATAAAGCCGATCATTCATAACCACACACAAACCTATTTTTTCTTGGGAATTCCACTAGTGCACCAATATGTACACCCCTCCAAAACATGTATAGAGCCTAATTTTTCAGCTAAGATATCCTAATGCACAAAATCCTATTATCAATCGAGACCAACATTAAGGTGCACATCAAAAAAAGGAACCAATTATACGATTAGGCCAAATACCTATCAACTTGTTGCAACATCTTGGGTTACAAGCATAGAAGAATGAGGCGAGGACCCATCTTTATCAGCTTTGATCTTCATACCCCCTGCAATTGAGAGAAAGAAAAAGGTTCAGAATTTGAGACACATATATTTTACTAATGATCTAATGCCTAAACAATCATTTGATCCCCATCTACATCAAAAGTTTTAACACATGAGATAAGCAAAAGACAAGCATAGAACAAGGCTCTAACATTCCTGGGCGAACAAATATCTCATAATAACAACATAAACATAACTACATGCATAACACTCAATACTACTAGATAAATCGAGCAATATTGTGAAATAATTAGCTATAACAAATTCATACCAAAAATAAGAATCATAGTTTCCCTTCCCAACAAATCTGTTACATGCTGCAAACCAGATTGATACATATTATAGCTCAATACAGGTGTACAACTATGTGCACATTAAAAATCATTAGATGTACAATAATGTACACATTAAGAATCAACATGTGTACAATTATGTACACAGTAAAAATATAGTAGAAAGTCATACTTTACGTGAGACCTTCACTTAACACAGATATTTGGACACATCAAACTTGTATTCTATAATTGCATATATAACGATCTCCTATAAGAGCATGCATACAATGTGACTCTTACAAGTATCTCAACACCATACAAGTTCTTCTGGCATAAATGCAACCAAAAAAATGAAAAACAAGCAATAAAAGTAAACGAACCTATCCACATCGGAGCTGTGCTGAGAACAAAATGAATCACTGATTGAATCGATTAATCCTATCTTGGTATTCTTTCTTTCCACCCAAAAATACATCTCTAATCCAAGGATTCCAACCAGTAACGACACCTTTTGTTTCAGACTGAACCGTTATGCATTACGACAACCATCCAAAAAAGAAAAACATACATTAGCCATGCTTCTAATGAAAGAAGTATATACACAACTAGTCAAAATGGAAAATATGTAGTTATGAAATGTATCACCAAAGGTTGGTAAGTAACCGAATTGTGTTAGTGGTATGTGAGATAAATTGAATGCATATCAACCATTAAACACATGAGGAGACAAGAACGCAGAAAGTTAGAGTGTCAAATCTCAAATCTGGCTTGGAGAAATTGACTCTAGAGAACACTCTAGAAATTTGACTATAAATGAATACAACAACATTATATTTGACGAAGGTGTACAATTATGTACACGTTAAGAATCAATAGGTGTATAATTATGTACACTTTAAGACTCCCTACCTGCAGTTGACTCACACTGTTCACTTATTATAGCACATCCTCCATGATGCTTCCACAAAGCCGCGGGATTTAGTTGGTGACTCGGGCACCCTATTTACACCATTAAAAACAAAAACACCAAAAAATTCAAAAACATTCATCTTTTGCTAGAAAACAAGTTTACTATTAAGTTAATACGAAAATTTAGAGCAAATTTGGATCCATAAGAAGGTAAAAGAAGATAGATGGGTTATTAAAAGGTGAATAATCATTGAAACTAACAAGGAGAAAGGAACAATAATCATGAAAATCAACAAGTGTACAATTATGTACACATTAAGAATAAACGTGTACAATTATGTACACATCAAGAATCAACGTGTATATAACTAAGTGCACATTAACAATTGGAAATAAAAATAAAAAAATAAGGAGAATTGTTATTAGGCATAGGTAAGAAGACGAAAAAATTAAAAAGATAATTATCAAAAATCAAGGTGATGATATTATGTTGTCCACTATAATGACACATAATGATCCACTATGAAGTGTTTCAAAACTCACACACTGACACACATCGGGAAGATATAAGTAGCACTCAACAAAACACATTTCTCCAAAAAGTTTACCCAACTTTCTAAAAATTGTATGACATAAGACTTAAAATATGAAGTAGTTCACAAAAACTTAAACCGAAACTCTATTGAAAAATATGACTTACCAGAGGTAGTAACTGGGGTTACAATCTCTCCAAGCTTGAGCTTCTACAAAATGGTAGCCTTGCCAGCAGCATCAAGACACGTACCTCAATTTGAACACATGATATCTGATATAAAGATGATATACTGAATGTTAATATGAGTGCCAATTAAAAGTACAATAAAAAGCAAATTATCTTGGGGCTAAAATTTGATTTTTCCGCTAGCAATACTAATTAGTTTTAGGGCAGGTGTATCAAACCTGGAGAAAGTATAACCAAGTGGATTCCAAATATTAAGAATATTACATAGTACAACTCTAGAAGACTAAATAACCAAATGGCCTAGGTTGACCAAGAAAACACGAAAATATAATATAATAATAATTGAGTATATGCATGAAACATTCACCTGTCTTAGACACTCCAGGTTACTACTATTTCCCCCATGGCTGACCCAAAAACATGTTCATACCATTTAGAAAAGTAAAGATCGACTTACTGTCAGAAGTTTTAAATGGATGATCATTACATACAAAATCCTGTCATTGATACAACATGGATACTAGATTACGACCTCCGGCTACCATTCCAAATTAAACTCAAAATTGAATCATCCTCGCAAAGATCACCAATTGAATGTGCACGGTAGCACAAGTCACATAAACAATATGATTTGGACCTTAAAGTCAAAAGTCAGAGTTTACAACATTTCATACATTCAAGGTGCTAAGAATGGAGAAATACATATTTTCCTTTGCGTTGAGACATGACATTAATTTAGAACCGTTGAGTACACAGGAGTCATAATTAGCTCTATGGTACCGCTCCCTTTCAACACCATCTTTCAAATATGAGTTATAATTATTATTTCTACTGAAAATAGAAGATGAGAAAAATTCTCACCTCTAAGTACACATAATCAAGATCATTTCTGCCAACCACCACCGCAGATAACCAAGACAACCACCACTGCAATCATTTCTAAATAAATGATGCCAGCAGCTGCTTGGAGGAATACGGGAGTTATGCTCAAAAACCCTTTTCAATCGATAAGAACAGATGACCCCTGCTTGATATTAAACACATCCCACAAAGGAAATGTGGTTGTAAAACGACCACGTCATCCACCTAACTCCTAATGGAGTTCACATGCCGGAATAAGCAAAAGCATTTCTTTGCTTCCCATACTAAGACGTGGAAATGGTGGTGCGGACAACTAATAAACAACTAACTTTAGTAGTCATCAATTAATTAAGTTCGTCTCCTTTGGTGCCGGGAGATGCCTTGGTTTTTATTCGTCTTGAGAGGTGCTTTCAAGAAGGTTTAAATTACAACAAATTCTAGTAACCTTCCACCCATACCAACAAAATGCATAACATAAACAAAACAAGTTTACAATATTCAGATAATTTTCAGCTACAATTAATCAAACCAAACAAACACAAACAAAATACCATAAGGATTTCCAAAATTTCTCCAAATCCCTACAATCATGTTCATTCTATATCTTTAAAATGAGATATACGTTCAACAATACTCATAGAAGCTCGTATGTTTTCTCCAGAACCATCATTTAATATGAAATCTATACCTAATCAACAAAAAAAACAACAAAAACCTAAATCCCTCCGAAACTAAAATCACAGATGAGATCAAAATTTACATAAATTAAAGGAATCGAGATGGATGCAATTACCGGTGATTGCGAGATACCTGCAGATGAGAGATCGCTCAAAAGAATCGCTATGAAACCAAAATTTATAGTTTTCTCGTTTTCTCCTCGGCCAAAACTCGTTTAATTAAAAAGAACCTTAGATATAAGAAAAGAATAACATCTAACAACTAATCAAAATAAAATGAATACCTAAAGCATCATAAAAGACTTGTAATAGGATTGTGAAGAAATATTAAAAACAAATTGCTGGTGTAAAATTTAATGATTTTTTTTTTAAATTTAGATTAAATTTATCAGATCTGTTTGTTTAATTTGAGATCTTCTTCCATAGATTGTTCGGTGTTGAGAGAAATGTGAAAAGTAGAGACGTCTAAAATGATGTAAACCATGAATCGAATCCTTGCTGAAATTTTGTCAAAATCTTGTGATGTCGTCTTTAACAGGAGTAAATGGACACTACACCAAATTCTGGGATTAGTAATAGAACCAAGCCGTTACTAAAACGGGTTGTAACGGATCTTGCCTGTTGCAAAAGTGGATGTTACATTTTTTTTTTTGTAACGTCTTTGTGGGGTTATTTAATTTCATTTGACCCGGCTCGAACTGTAGTCAGTTTAATTTGCCACGTGGTAACGACTCGGGCCGTTATGAATTTTTTTTGTAACAACGCTTGTAAATAACGTTGACGAGCCGTTACGAAATTTTTCGTAACAACAAAAAAATTATTGCCATCAACTTGACTACCGGTCAAAATTGGTCAATGCCGACCAATTTTGACCAAAGTCAATCTTAACCAGCTTAAGTCGTTTGTCGGAAATACGCCTTTAATTCAAAAATAATTCCCCTAAAATTTTTTTGATTCAATTCAACTAAATTCAGTCCACACATTCAACAACAATAATTACTTACTCTTTCAACAATAAAGACTTCAGAGAATTCCTATGTTTTGAGGGAATATAATGGATGATTACAATATCTGTTTAGTACTTAAAGAGCATATAAGATAATACTAACAAATGCAGAACTGACATAACATTCCTTAAGTTGCTAACCTATTTCTAAGTTTTCTCATGTCGCAGACTAACATGCACAGAAACATAACTCACATAACAGCCTTCTCATGCCGCAGATTGCTGAATTTGAAGCAAAATTTGGTGAAGCGAATGGAATCCAAAGCGACAGAAGCTGCACATCTTCAATCCATGGCTACTGCTCTTGCAGGAGCTCTCTTCCAAGAAGAAGCAACTACGAAGACTTCATCTCGTAGACACAAAACACTGTTAACAACGGTTTTAATAGAGATATTGTTGAACAAGAAAATTTGGCAAATGCAACAACATAAACCAAATTCAGTTGATTGGAGATAGCACATAACAATTACATATAGGACAATACGAAAGAGATAATGAAACCACACATTCCTTACTTTTCAAGTCAGTATAAAACATTGGCGATCATGGACACTATTCTTAATATGGTGACCCGATCGATCGGGAAATAAATTGCAAGCTACATCTTTCTATTCTCGCTTCTAAGTATGCAAATTAATGGGTCTGAACTAAGTGACTTTGGATGCAATTTTTAATGCCATACAGACTAACAAAGTGGGAAGACAAATCCAAATTAAGATAGGGATATAGGTGTTATGATATGCTTTTGGTTTCTTAAGGGATGTATATACATATATCCATTACCAGTTGAGCAGTTAAACATGCAGATAATAATAATTTTGAACGCAAAAGCGTACCATTGCTTACCATCTTCCGTTCATTAGCTCTATACACTTGTGAGCATCCTTTGTATCTTTGAATCTCACCAAACAACTCCCGAGGATGGTTCTCGACACCCGCAAGAAAAAAAGTAACATGTAAATTTTCTAGTCCAACAATCAACATCGTTTGAGCAAGAGAAGATGCTCAATCTGATCACCAATGAAAGATCTGCTTTCAATAGTATTTGAACAAATCTGTCAACTATGGTTATAGTTCTTGTATTACATTTCTTGTTGATGGAAGAGAAACTTACCCACGATGGTCTTCTCCTCCTGAGTTAGGTAACTGAAACAGGATAAAGGGATAATAAGTTATCATCAGGTCATAGTTCAAGCATCAAAGTAACGAAAGAACTCAAGCAACATTGTTATGATTTAACAAAATTAAGCTGATCATTAGTTGAAAGTATTAAACTAAAGAACTTGAATAAAAGGTTGTTATGACTTTGTCAAAATCCTTCAACACATCCTTGAATTTGGAATTATGTGCCGACTCAAGCTTTAGATATTACGCCTATGTAGAACAAGACCCAAACGAGGTCTGGGTCATGCGGGGAAAGCAATTCAGTGCAAATAGCAAAGGTTACAAAAAAACTAAAAAGCTGAACAATTAAATGAGGAGAACAATTATATATTATCTCACGACAAAGTTGGGTAATTTAGTCCCATCAAAGCTGCAACTTCACTGGCGAAAAAGTTGTCGGCTTGTCCCTAAATTGAACAAAGCACAACAATCATTAGTTAAGTCATATAATTAGTTTGCAGATTTGCAATTTAACTTTTCCATATGTTCTAGTGATTAACAAATTATTCATGAAGTCCTGAATTTTTCATACACATACCTGAAGCCGATGTAACAGATACATTAATAAGAGATGAACAAACACCTGCAAACACAATATTAACAAATATAATTCGACAATGTAAATATGCTATCACCTTATTTGTTAATATCCCAAAAAAATCAATGGATTTAGTTTAAGGTTTTTCACCAGATAGAAGAGTAGGGGTACTCTTGCAACAAGATATCGCCAGAGAAATCTTGTGGCTCTAAATGCTCCCTAATCTATAAGCTTTACTTGCTTGAATCGTATAAATAAGAAAATCATCAACCCACATCTAGATAAGCTTAGGGTATAAATAGGAGTGAGAATTGGATTATGAGAAAGAAATAATGGTTATCTGTAAACTAGCGTCATCCATATGCCGATGATACAAGGGTAGAGGCCTGTGGTTGTAGTTTCATCAGAAAATATTAGACTTTTGCTCTTTTTCTTGTCAAAATAAGATAAAGTAATATCACAATTGATTATTTTCAGAGCATCCAAAATCAGATAGCAATAACATACTCGGGGGTTTTCAAATCGATATTCTTCCCAAGATGTTGATTCCCTGCGTGGATCCTTACTTCTTTCTGCTTTACCTGTCCATTAACAAAACTTTAAGTAACCCGAGCAGAAAAGGTCCAAAAAGACGCAATGTATTAGTACATACCTTTTCTTCCAGTTTTTTCTCGATGAATAAGGCAAACTGGTTCACCTTCTCCTAGTATTGTACATTATCATGCCTGTAATAGTATGAGTCAAGCCCAAGCAGTCGATACGAAACTAAGATAATCAAATGCAAAGTGAGCACATCCTACATGAGGAGAAAGGCCAATCAGATTACAGTTCGTCCAGCCAAAACATATATGCTTTATTTCGCTCCTTTAACCAATTTGCATTCAATTAGATACTTAGTCGTGGCAACATTAAGGTTATAAAAGGATCCATCCATTATAATAAGAAACAATCATAATTAGTGATCATTAGCATTATTGCATAAGAACTTATATTAACAAGCACAGGGTGAAAGTTTAATATTGTTACGGTAACATCTTCAAGTGCCAGAATTGAGCTACACGGGAAGAGTTAGAAGTGGCCGGTGAAGGATTATCTCGACGCTCTATAAGGGGTGAATGCTCATATTCAGTGAAGGATTAAGTGGTAGCTATATAGGCAATATGATGACCCGGATCATCTATGCTCTCACCCGATCATACATGTAGGTCCTTTACAAACCTACGTCGAATCTTTCACATGTGCCATTCTTTCTACAATTGGCTCCTCTTGATTACCTGCCATGTAACCTAAAACACATGAAAATAATTACTGAACTAAGAATAATAATCCCATCACAGTAACAAGATTCACTGTATAATCAATTCTATCAAAGCCTCATTAGCTAAAACTTACAGATTAAAATAGACGAGTAAAAATCAAAAAATTACGGAGAATTACGAGTTCAAACCCGGATTCTCCATAATATGACCATCAATACAAATCCGAACATGAACCAATTCCTTAAAACTTCCTTGTTTTTCAACATCCAAAATAGCCCTCTGAAATTCAAAAAAAAAAAAATCACAGACCAAACCTAAAATACCAAAAAAAATGGATCAAACACTAAATGATACAGATTAGGGAGTTAGGGTTTTGGAACCTGAGCTTGACAAGCGACTTCGTCAAATTTTGGTAACAAATTATTCAGATGTGAGTGAAGAAGGTAAGATAGCTTGACATCATAATCAAGTAGATCTTCAGAACTGTATGTAAGAGAAAATCTTAAAAGATGAATTCCATATTCAATTTTCTACGAATCAATTATCAAAAAAAAAAAAAAAAAAAACCCTAATTAAAGCTTTAGGTTACCTTTTCTGCATGAATCTGAATCCACCACTCGAATCAGCATCATTACTAACAGCTATTCTTCGTTCAATCCCTATCTCTCTCTATCACTAAACCTTCATCTTGCCTCTCAAATCACATAGAAGAAAAAGAAAAGAAAACAGAAAACGAGATGAGAATGAAAAGCGATCTATTCTAGGTTAAAAGAACACAAATATCTATAAGAAGAAATCAAGAAAAGAAGAGGAAATAGAATTGAAGGATGTTCTCTGTTGATTTGTGTTTGGGTAAAGAGATTGAGAGAGAGCAACAAAGAGGAACAACTTAGAAGAAGAGGCGGAAAGATAGAAATATATAGATGTGCTTGCGAAGAGAATAAAAACTAGGGATCTATGGTTGTGTTGTATCTCGAAAAAAATATGAAGGGTATAGATATTAGTGTAGGAATACACGGTGTAGATGGAGGATTTGAAAGTGTGGGCCAAAAAAAAAACCTCAGGTGTTACGACCCTAGTTCTACATCTTTTTATTGGCATTTAACTCATCTTTTGTGCTCAGAAATCGGATATTATCCCATATTCTGTATTTTCCTTGTTTTCAAGAATAAATATTTGTACTAATTAATTTTGTGTTTTTAGGTAATAAAGAAAGCTCGGAGAAACTGAGGAGCCAAAAGAGCAGAAAATTGGAGGCAAGCGTCTATGGAGCAGAAAGCCAAAGCCCGCTCATGCATCGGCTCACATCACCCTAAGCCGTTGAGATCTCCATCTTATGCATCCAACGGTCGCTCCATCCTTCCCATCAACACTCGATGCTCCCGCTCAACACCAAAATAGCCTGATTTTCCCTGAGCCGCCTCAGGATCTCGCCGCCGCATCCGACGCTCGCACACCCTCACATCGGCTCTCGCTGTACCCGCTCCATAGCAAAACTGCCTATACCCTTATCCCTTCGACCATCACCTCATTTCCCATCTTCCCTTCTCTTTCCTCTTCCCCCGACAGAAACCAGAGCTTCACCATCTCTCCCGACCAAACTCGCAACGCCACCTTCCTCTCCTCCCGACCCGACCACCAACGGCCTCACCACTTGCCACCTCCGCCATCCCCTTCTAATTGCTCTCTAGCTCTTTCTTAGCTTCTTCCCTAGGAGCTAAGAGAGATATGAAAGAATTAGGTTAGGGTTAGGGTTTCACAAAGAGAGGAAAATCGAGTAATGAAGCCAAAGCCGAATTCACGAAGAGACCACCGATTCGGTATGGGTGAGAGGGTATTTCTTAATTTCGTTTTTGAAGTAAATTAGGGTTTTGAGTTCTTTGCATGTATAAATAGGTTTGATGTGTGTGTGAAAAACCTCATGCCAGGCTAGCCGGAGCACCAACTTAGTTTTATTTGTGTTATAATTATCTTTGCAATGTTCTAATTTAATTTTCCAGGTGTTAATGAAACCCCGATTCTTACATCAAGCATGTTTATCCTTGGTTGTGTTTTTGCCGAATTATATTATGCTAGGATTAGTAAGTGATTGAGGAAGCTTATGAGCCTTTGTGATGAGTATCTTGTAAGAAGATAGCTCATACTAGGGTTAGTTAGCAAAATCGGTTAACAAACATCCATTTTAGACCTTCAAGGAAGGCACAAGAACATAGTTTAGGTTACATTGCCTTAGCATAAGATCGGGTGGTGGAATCGATCACCCCGGGTGCCCTACAATCAACGGTTTACAACTTCTTTTGTTCAATTGTTGCCTTAGTTAGAATCACAACTCCAACTTAGTCGTATCGACAACCTCAGCTGTGTTACACTTCTTTGAATTCAGTTTAGTAAGCCCTAGAGCAACCCAAGTCTCTGTGGGATCGACCTGTACTTGCCACGCCTCCAACAGGCGCTGTGCACTTGCAGTTTTAACGTAGGAGAATCATCTTTATAGACCTACCGGTGACCAAGCGTGTGACTGACACGCGTAAAAACAAATTCGTAACGGCTCGCCCTTGTCACGAATTTTTGGAAAATTCGTAACGGCTAATGCATGTTACAAAAGTTTAAGAAACGGCCGATAAGCCATTACAATTTCTGTTACGAATCCCAGAATTTGGTGTAGTGGGAGTAAATGGAGAGCTTTGTCGAGTTTCGAAAATGAAACCAATCGAAACCGACGATGAAGAAGAAATATTGATGGTTATTTTTGTCACAAATAAAGTTCATTTTGGACTAAATCGTTCACCAAAGGACCAACTCGTTTTGAATTGTGTAAATTTGGACCTCCTAGTACTAGGCTTGAGAGGAGAAGACTACAAGTGTCCAAAGCCCAACAACTTTGGGATTAAACGTTAATTTTTACTAATCTAAAACATATTAATCAAAAATTTTGATTTTGGATTCAATTTCAAGAACAGTCCATTGATCCCTTTAAGGTTGCAATCCAAAACTCTCATCTACAAAACCAAAAATAGTGAACTAAGTAAAAGAAGAAACCAAAAACCATAATCTTACTAATATACTAATATAAAGAAAAGAGGTATTTTTGGTGAAGCCTTTTCACATGACAATAATAACTAAGCTTTTATTTAATATTTGTATATTTACAGGATGCCATTTTTTTAAAAATAGATCAAAAAAATTAAAACTTAGATATCTTTAAAAGGGGTTGGATCAGGTGACAGACTTAGAATGACAGAGTCTGTTACAGAGTACTCCCATAACCAATGGATGTAATATTTATGAAGGGCTGAGATTAAAGTAAAAGACACGCAGGTTTTGGTTACTTATCCACGATCAGGTTAAAACCTTAGAAATAAATATCGACTCTCTCTCTGAGATAGTTATCTTCTTCTTCTATTCTCTCGGTAATTCTCGTAATTCCTCCACTCCTTTCCAACAGATGAAATGAAACCCATTGAATCGATGAAATCGTTGATTTCATTCACCATAGAACAATTTTAAAATACCAAAACTATTTCCCGTTTTTTCTAGGTGAGCTAGATTTTTTGTGTTTGTATTGATTTATGAATTGTTTAGATCTATAATCTTATGGTTTTGATCTAGGAATTGGTTAAAAAACTTCTTTAATTGATGTTCTCTAATTGATTAGTAGTGGTTTTAAACCTAAAAGCATTTTGGATTCATTGCAATTTCCAATCCCTTGCCTATTATCTTAAAGAAAGTTCTGATGGTGGTGGGAAGAAGAAAGGGGCTCTAAATTGAGAAATTTCAGTTTGATTTTGGTTGTAAATCGTGTCATTTGGTCATTGACTTATTATACCAACAACATTTTGTTTCTTGCTTTCAATTATTTTTGGTTCCCTTTGGAGCTCTGTTAATGAATGGCACAAATTGAGGAGGATTACGAGTAGCCAAACTTGGATCATGTGATGCTGCTCTTTTTGAAAGATCACCGACATTGTGCCCCCCACTATTGGCTCAACTTTTGGCACCTTGTGACAGACTAGTCCAATAATTCACGAGCAGGACGATAAAAAAAATTGGCGGAGCTCAGGACACCGTCATCCCTTTGGATAAAGAAACCTGATTCAACTGAGCTACATTTTGGTACCTGATTCAAGGGTTTTGAAGGTTTATGTACTATATATGAAAAAAAGGAAAAGAAATTGTTCCTACCTGGCTACATTGTAGAACTTTTGGTTCGTCTGTTGCACAGTGGAAGAAGGAGGAAGGAACACAGAGAAAGGAGAAAATAACAGAGCGATATGGGTAGGGATATAAGGTGTGAAAGTCAACAAAGTACTGCCGTATAAAACCGGATTTTGGGTTAGTCAAAAAAAACCCGCGTGTTTATTAATTAATTAATCTCAGCCATTGAAAGTGACCTAAATCAGTAGGGGAAAAATATCGTTTGGTCCTTTTTTAGGTGGGTCCATGTCTGTTTAGTCCTTTGGTCAAACGCATATTACTGTTTGGTCCATAATTATTAAAAATATTAAACTGACAAAAATACCCTTCCGTGTTAATTAGAAAGAGATAACTAATGGGGTACGCATTTTCTCTCTCTCTGGCGATTTTTTCACTTGCTACAAAAGAATTCAAAAATTGACTTTTACCGTAGCAAATGTTTGGAACTCGATTTTTTTGCAATTTTCATGTTTTTGATCGCTTAGGATTTCGATTTTTTACCGTAGGAATGAAGTCCATATAAAAACATAAAAAATGACTTCATTCCGGGAATGAAGTCCATATAAAAACCTTAAAAAGCAGACTTCATTCCGAATGAAGTCCATATAAAAACATAAAAAAGCACTTCATTCCGTGAATGAAGTCCATATAAAAACCTCAAAAAACAGACTTCATTCCGGAATGAAGTCCATACAAAAACATAAAAAAAACGGACTTCATTCCGAGGAATGAAGTCCATACAAAAACATAAAAACCTCAAAAAATGTACTTCATTCCAGAATGAAGTCCATACAAAAACATAAAAAAAACAGACTTCATTCCAGGAATGAAGTCCATATAAAAACCTCAAAAAAAACACTTCATTCCAGAATGAAGTCCATATAAAAACCTAAAAAAAACAGACTTCATTCCAGGAATGAAGTCCATATAAAAACCTCAAAAAACAGACTTCATTTCTGGAATGAAGTCCATACAAAAACCTCAAAAAAATGTACTTCATTCCGGGAATGAAGTCTATATAAAAACATCATCATCTTCATCTTCTTCAAGGTCTTCAACACCAAAAAGAAACATCGCTGTCTTCATTAACAACATCATCTTCCATCGTCTTCATCAAAACAGATCGGGTTCATCTTCATCGCCGTCGTCTTCATCAAATGTATCGGGTTCATCTTCATCTTTGGCGCCGTCGTCTTCATCAAACAATTCGTCATCGTCTTCAAACGACAAATCTTCATCGTTACGAGCGATCAAAATCTTGAAAAAAAATTCACATCTTCAACATTAACACCAAAGAAGAACGATGATGAAAAAACTAGAAAAATCGTTTACATCTTCAACAAGTAGCACCAAAGAAGAAAAAAACGATGAAGAAAACCCTAGAAAATCGTTTACATCTTTAATTTTTAGTTTCAATCTTCATCTCCGTTTCTTGTTTCACAAAAGAAAAAAAGAGAGAAAAGTAGATCTGGAAAAGAAAAGAAAAGAAGATGAGAGAGAAAGTGAATCGAGAATGATTTATTCTCTCCTACTTTTGACTATATATATGGTCCTTATCCAAAAGGGTATTTACGCCTTACTACAGGGTGACATTTACATCATCCATGACATCAACAGGACCAAATGATAATTTTTAGGACCAAATGATAATTTATATTACCAAATAGGACCAAACAGACAATTGACTGGTCAAATGGACTAGACTGATACATATATTTTATTTTTAGGACTATATGGTATTTCCTACAATCAGTAGTCGCCAGAGTTTGTGATTTGTCTGTAATTCTAAGTCTGTCATCCGATCCTACCCCTTTAAAAATACACATCGGATTTTTGCAAAATTAATATATTTGGAAAGCTCTTTAAATTATCTACGTAATGAGTACAAACAAGGATATTAAATTTTTATTTTAAGATTTTTTTTTTTCCATTATTATCAAATTTGGTGTTGTTAAAAGAATCCAATTCAAGCATGTGCATCGCACATGTGGCCTTACTAGTAATAATAATAATAATGAATGTTTACCAAAATCCTAACATCATATGCCTAACAGGTCCACGTTAAAATTCACAAGTATTTTATTCCTCCATTTGAAATTAAAAAAATGGATATTAGTTGAACCTTGCAACTCCTCTAAACATGGATTGCTGGTTTGCTTGAAATATGGAATATGAAAGAGAAGTAAACGAAGTTACAACAGATGTTCAGAGCTGCAAGTTCATACGCTAGTGCTGCTTTCTCTTCAGTAATTCTTCAATGTCAACCAAAGCATTATATAAGAGAATTACAAAAGAGAATTGTAATTCCTTCTTTTCTCTCCAGGTGCTCAATTCCTTCCGCTAACTAAAGCATTACATAAGAGAATTGTATCAGGTTCCTATGTTAATGTCTACATCATTGTGATTGTCATTGTTTCACAGGATGATAACATATATTATCAACTTGCAAACGCAACTACATATCATCAAAAACATTGAGATTAAGCAAGAACTTCCAGTTAAAAATTAAGTACCTTAAAGAGCACAATGCTCACAGAAGTAGTGCTTGCATTTGGTAACCATGGGATCCACGAAAGACTACAGACAGATGAAACACGCAAAAGGCAGCGCATCTTCATCATCATCACTAAAGCATACAGATACCTTGTATCAAGATCATTTCTGGTGAAGATAAAGCTCTTGTAATCAGCAATTGAATGTTAGAGAGCTAACAACTCTTGATTTTTGTGAAACTCGACCCCTAAACAGAAACAAAACAAAATTTAAGAAGATTGATTATAAATACATACCTGGTTGTTTAGATGGTTTTTTCATGGATTCAGTGGATGGTTCAGGTACATAAGAAGGTACCATAAATTCCTTTCCTGATCCACGTATTAGTGATGAAAACCCCTACTTGCAATGCAAACAGGAAAAATAAACATGACATTAATTTCATCAACATTTCTCTTCTAGTCTTCTTGTAATTTATAAATGAGATCGATTCACACAAACCCATACCTTCCACCAATTAAAATCCCGATGATATATACGGTTTTGGGACCTCTGCGCTCCCTGGTTGGAACCTCTAAGGGTCCAAATGGCTTGGACTTGAGCAGGCTGAAAAAGGACATCCAACCTTGCCAAGAACAGCGTTTATCTTGTGCGTATGTCGTCGATTCTTCGACACATTTATAAGATAGTGCCTGGACCTATAACATTGCTCCAACATAACATAAGTAATAATATAACCCATACAGCGATTAAAGATAACAAATCCACTAATAGTATTTAAGAATTCTAGTTTTACAGTGAGTTACTTAGTTCCCTTAGAAGGCCAGGATGAGCAAAAGGCTTAAATCATTAAAGCCAATAGAAACTATGACATAGCATGGTTGTTAATCATGTACCCAATCTACTATTCATTGAAGTACTCAAATTTTGTAATGAATCACAAAAAGGTGTGAAGACCAAAAACGCAGAATCCATCAAATCCACTTAATTCTCTAGCACAATTTCTCGGGTTAACTTTTAAAACATGAAAAAGAGAAATTACAAATAACAAACAGACCCTAAAGACCTAAACAAACAAATGAGGAAAAAAAAACAAACAGTATTACCTTGGTGTGAGCGAAGTTAAGATTAGATCACCATGGGTGGTGAACATAATCTGCAAATAGAGAACCCAAAAAAAAAAAAAATCTCTTGCAATTAACATCATGAAAATCAAAATTCTCTCAACATCAATCCCGATGTTGATTAAAGAGACAAAAATATCAGCATCAATTATATTTCATAAAATGATTTGCTAACCTTGAGATCTGCCAGCGAAAAGAGATAATGGAAAATTTCGAATGCATCACAGAAGATAAAAAAAAAAAACAACTTGATTCAGATGAAAAAAAGAAGTATAAACCCGAAATTGATGTTTCTCCGCGTTGGAATCAATAAGAATTCGAAGAGACAATCGAGAAGGGGTTTCCATCAGTTATCAGAAAGGAGGTGGTGGACACGGAAGAATTTTTGGTGTTCATAGGGTTTAGAGGTTTTTCCATACGGGGATAGAGAAGAAGAAAAATTAAGACGAAGCAGAGTCTCGGTTTCTTTAGGTTTTGGTTTCTTAGTTAGGGTTAAATTTTGACGTAGGTATTGTCTACATCGGACGGCGTCATTAACGTCCAGTTAAATATTTGGTGTAAACCAAGTGTAACTATTTGTTTAGCTGTAGAACGAAATATGTGTCGTACACCCACCTTTACACTGACGGTGTTACTAACGACCCGTTAAATACAGGATGTAAACAGAAATTATCCAAGCTTTTAATGTTTTGGCCAATAGAAATCCCGCAATTCATTCTCACCAGGGTTTACTAATGTCTAAAGCTTTATTATTCTCTATATAAAAATAGAGTTTTTTTTTTAAATGACGTGGTTAATCTGAGCTTTTGGATTGATTCTCGCCCCACCATTTTTATTTTTATGAAAATTGTAAAAAAATCTGGAAATAAAATTCAAGAAGATATATTTTTCCACAATATATTTTATAGACAATCACATTCAACAAAAATTATTTCCGAAAACAGCTAAATCTTGAAAAAGTCTGGATAAAATTACCAAAAATATATTGAAAAATTAAGCATAATATATTTTGTTTTAAATTAGTCTAACAAACAAATTAAAATAAAATCACATAAAAATATGCATTATTAATCATGATTTCATCACAAATTAAATCAATCGTACAAAAAGAAAAATCCAATGTCCAAGTGTTCAATTACATTTATTCCAATGAAACTAATTTTAATTATAGTTCCAAACTACTAATAATTAAATAAATTCTAATTCTAATTGCAATTTAAAATTACAACTCCAAATGAAATTACAAAAACAATTCAACAATGAAGCTAAATCATGCTTGAACCAAATATGAGTCAATAGCCCAAATTAAAAATAAAAATGTTTAGAGTCGTGGATACATACCAATATTTCGAATTTTCCTCCCCTTTTCTAAAACATTTAATTGTTGGTCCTGTAGAATATTAAAGATACAAAATTATTAATAGAAAATCGTTATGATCAATACATGATATCAAACAAAAAGTTTAGAATAGAAAAACAAAAGCTTTAGTAGAAAAACGCGATAATAATAGTAATGATTTTAACATTAATTTTATTCATTCCGTAAATACAAACCAAAAAAAGATTCCATTATGAGATGTAGAATATACCAAATATCTTTTGACACAAAAATTGCAATAAGTACATGCATGTATCCAAAAATAGTGGCTATCCAAGTATAAAAACTACAAAAAGAAATTGCACATAAGTGCGGAAATAATGAATTTTTTTTAGAATATCCCGATTTTATTATTATACTTTTAATATTGCTTTTATTCGTAAAAATATTAAATTAAATGCAC
The DNA here is from genome assembly GCA_023531295.1 of Papaver armeniacum. Lineage (NCBI taxonomy): Eukaryota > Viridiplantae > Streptophyta > Magnoliopsida > Ranunculales > Papaveraceae > Papaver > Papaver armeniacum. Next base: position 25,933 of record JAJJWW010009305.1, on the reverse strand, counting down.
TAATAAAGATACTTTCAATTACGATTGGCAAAAATATACTTCAATAGGTAAATTTGTGGTTTTCTTTGCTTGAGGTTGCCAAAAATATTACAATAGATGGATATAATCCTAAAAATGCTGAGATATTGCTTAATATTATGTTCAAAATAAAAAGGAAATTCAGATAATTTTAGATATTAATTAATATTATATCTAAAATAAAATCATTTTATTTTTGGGTCCGTGTCTCTATATAAAGCAATCAAACAAACCCAAACTCCATTTTTAGCCAAACCCTTTTGTTTCCACATTGCTTTTTGAAATTTTGTTGTTATTTCTTTTCTTTTCCTCGATTTAGGATTTTTGTGACATTTGTCATTTTGTTTTGTAGGTATCTCGATTATGCACTGCTATAAATTGTTCCAAAAGAAGCAACATCAAGGTATATCCCTATTAATTCTTGCAAATATTTTTTACGATATCAAACCAAACACTATATGTTTTGGGCGTAAAACGTGTTTTGCTCTTGCCATTGTTTATTTAGGTTGTTACTTATTCACATGTTGCTAAATCATCAGGAAATTAAGGTCTTTTTATCAATTTTATTATCGATCGTGTATATATGATTGTTGTTTGTTTATTTTCCATTTTTATGTTATTACAGGTAACTAAATAGATGTTGATTGATGTAAGAAAGATAGAAGTAGCAGTGAAGAAGACTCATATATTATGGTTGCAAAATTTAGTTTGCCATTTTTTAGTTATATATCCAGCATATACATTTTCTCCGTGCGATAATGGCTGGTAATATGTACATACATGCATATTCTTCTCATCTATTATTTTGTTATGTTTTAATAATTTTGCGATAATAAAAATATGAAGTCATCCTTTTTTCTTTTTCATTTTTGCAATTCTTGATGATATTTTCAGCATGTGGAGGACGAAGGGTATAATTTAAGTTGGATTCCATTTGGTGCTAAGTTTTTGTATGTTAACCAGATCATCTACGGCTATGGTGGTTAGTCGGGCTGTTTTTCCTTTCCCTGGTATATGCGTAATTATTTATTTGTTCATTGATTGTATCATCGATGTTTGTTGGAAATTTAATTAATTATGACAAAAATGGAACTACAGTACTGGTTGAGTTTGTAGAGGGGCATGTATTTGGGTTTGTAGAGTGCCGAATTTGCATACTCGTGATTGACTTTTGGAGGAGGCACTGTGCGTGGTGTTTTTGTTCTTCCCTTCCACTCATAAGAAAATCCATCATTTTCTTTTGAAAAAAAGAATTGTAACTGTATTTTTTTTCTTTACATATAATTAGATGGAAAAAAAAAAGACCACTGCAAGCGGTTACATCCAAATCCCCCCACACAAAAAAAAAAAAAAAAAAAAAAAAAAGAAAGCTAACTTGCAGGACAGGGTATTTCAAGAGCAACAAAAACTTGAGACACCTCAGCCAAATACAAAAACAAAATGCAAGTCCACAAATTAACGCTAGACATGAGAAAAAGATTAACATTAAATTTCCACAATGTTAATCTCCTTGTGATTATCTGCAAGATTATTAAAAATATCTTGCGCCTCTTCCTTTGAAGAGGGAACCATTTTCATTGCAGGGAGAGATTCCATCAGGCCTGCAGAAGAAACCTTATTAGAATATTTATAGTTTTTAACGTACTAATTGCAATTACACTTTGAGTTGGTATTAAAAGAAAATACAAAATTTATATTGATGATTAAAAAAAAAATATTTGATTTGTGGATGTCACACATGAGTCAAGAAATCTTCTTTCGACGGTTCTTTTAACTCAGATAGATAAAAATAATACAACATCATTAGGAGTAAAAATCACTTAAAAATAGGGAATTTGCAAGAGGAAAAAAAAATACAAAATAGACGGCTAAAGGATTCTCAACCCCACAAATTAGGAAAGTTGTTTCGTCAACTTTATTAGGGAAAATGAAATTTAGGAAGTTGCATTTTTTGTGTAAGATGGAATCTGATAAGTATATAATTTTTGGAAGTCTAGAAGATACTCAAAATTGGAAAATAAATACTCAACCTAGATATAACTATCCAAAAAATAATATTTACCTATTTAGTTATGGAAATAAAATATTACATAAATTAGGTAAACTCGATTTTTATAGTCCGACTTGCCAAATGTAATCCAAAGTACACAATATGGGAAAGAGAACAGCTAGCCAAAAAAAAAAAAAAAAAATCTCAAATATATTTAGATATTGATTAGTATTCATAAGAAACAAAATCCTTTTATTTATGGGAAGTGTCTTTATATAAATTATTAGAGCATAAGCCAAGCAAACATCTTCAATGCCGCTTCTCACTTCTTATAACGGCTTCGTTTTTGTTTTTTTCTTTTCCAATATGTTATTTTGTTGTTTAATTAATAATCCTCGTAATTTGCAAGTATCCTTGAAACCTTGACGCTGCAAATGTCATTCTAATGGGATTCCTAATATATTTTCGCGCATGGTACTCTTTTCTTTTGTGGAAGTCTCGCTTTACTTTTTTTTGTATATTCTTTTAGGGTTTTGTCATCTTATTTTTATTTATGAAGCAAATTTTTTGTCATCCGATGTTTGTTACTATTTTTTAGCAAGTATCATTCAAAAATGTATTCGCTTGCTTCTTTTTTTTTTTTGTCTCCAAATGTGTTGCTTCTTTTTTGCTACTCGCTATCGGGTATGTAATCTATTAGAAATATCTTGATTTCTCGTTGATTTTTAAGCTTTTGGTTTTTCTCATTCCACCGTACGTTTATTTTTTTGAAATCTATTGCAAATCAATTCAAGAATTTGGCGTTGTTTTGTAGAATGCAAATAAAAGAAAACTTTGTTTCGTTGGTGGCATGGAAAGAATGATTTACAAGATGGATATACCAAAATTATTGTCCATCAACACATTTGTGAAAATATCGGGTCTATAAACCGTATTATTCTCCGAGCAGTGACCTATAGGAATGAGAATCATGAGTAGAAGGTTAAAGTGATTTAGATACTTAATTAGAGATTTGCTTTTATTTTTTCTTAGGAATGAGTTTTGCTTTTATTTTTCTTTGTAATAGATTTTTTTAAATGGGATTTTTAGAAATCACAAACAATTCCAACTTTGTTATGGTTTCCCTTTTTGTAAATGTTATAGTTCTTATAGTTTTGCTCTTATGCTACCATTTTCAGAATAGAGAATAAATTATTTTACTTGAAACGTTATTGTAAAGTAGTTTTTCGTGTAATAGAAGATACCGTATTCTCTCGTTATTTATGGATCGAATTTGCAAAACAATGACGATCTCAAAAAAGTACTCCAATAAGATCGACCCTTAATTTATTAGGGTAATCAATCTTCCCATCATCCTTTACATGGTGTGGGATAATTACCATGTGAATTTAGATCTTTACTGCCGTAAATTTTAAATAGTAAATCAAGTAGTAAATTAATCTCAATAACTACATTCTAGATTAGGGTAAAATAAACCACGTGTAAAACGATATCTTTCTTACCCTAAATAAACCATGTTTATTCTATTTAGAAACCCTAAATAAACACGAAAGATATATTTTTTCGTGTAACGAAGATATATTTAGAATTTAACCAAAAATTAGATTAAATATGGAAACAAAATATGGAGGAAAAAAAACATTAAACCCGAATTATCTTCTGTATATAAAAACCAAGTATAAACGATCTTTAGCCGAAAAAAATAAAAAAAACGATAAAGCTAGAAGAGCTTCGTAATATATAAGTACGAGTATCACTACCTACACGCCAGAATCAAAAAGAAACAACAAAAATGGCGAAAACAACAAATTCACAAAAAGAAGAACAAGACAAGACTTGCATGAACAAGATGAAAAGGCAAAGTAAACTTATATCTACCTTGAAGAACTTCACATCGAGAAAAAAAAAAAAAGAGACATACAAAGACAACAAAGAAACCATAGGCAAAAAAGTGTGAATCTTCGATTTGATACGAGTGGTATGGTTTTATTCAACCAGCCAAAAGAAGTTTAATCCTGACCAAATAGTTTAAATTTACCTTGCTTGCTATTTTCAATCAATTCTTTGTTATTTGCAGAGCTAAAAAAATAATAAAATTTTATTACTATCAAGAATTTTGAATTGTGCTTTAAAATTTGTTTTTGTTTCACAATAGCTTATTGATAACTCTGATCAGAACTTATGAAATTTTGTTTATTTTATTTTCTTGCACAATTTGGTTTTGTAATATATTCCCTATTTAAAAAGAGCAATAAATATTCCATAAGCAATAAATAGACCCGTGCATCGCACGGGTGAGAAACTAGTCTAATTTAATTTTAAGGGGGTGTCAAACTTACCGTGCGACGTGGGAGCTCATATGACTTAGTATTTTAAAGGAGGGCAGATTATGATATAGGCAGGGATTTTTCTTCATAAAAATCAAAATTCTGGTTTCCACATTTGCTTCCTGTACAATAACTTCCACTTATAGGCGTGATTTTGCAGCTTGAGATGTTGAAGCAGGTGCACTTTCTAGAAAATCAACTAGTCAGTCAAACTCAATCTAGAGTAAAGTATATCAAAGAGTTTTAATATCTCTGTTTCACAATGTAATCAGCAAATCAAACAGATAGAAATCCGCGAGCCTGATTATTATGTGAAACAACTTGAACGATACCAAAGACCAATGTTCAAGTGTCAATCAATGTAAATCAACAACCCAAGGTTGGATATTCTAATTGATTGATCTTAGCATACAACTTGTGATATTTCAATTATATAACAAAAATATAATACTAAAAAGAAATAACATGGATAATTGCAATTTTTGTTCACGAGGAAACCGCAAATGCATAAAAACCCCGGGACCTAGTCCAGCTTTGAACACCACACCGTATTAAGCCGCTATGGACACTAGCCTACTACCAATTAACTTCGGACTAGACTGTAGTTTAACCCTAATCAATATCACACTGATTCAAGGTACATTTGCGCTCCTTACGTCTCTGATCCAAGCAGGATACTATGCACTTGATTCCCTTAGCTAATCTCACCCACAACAAAGAGTTGCTACGACCCAAAGTTGAAGACTTGATAGTTAAATCTGTCTCACACAGAAAAGTCTATAGGATTGAATAAATCACACCCACGAAATACCCAAGAGTTTTTGTTCCTCTTTTGATAAATCAAGGTGAATGAACCAATCGATAACCCTAAACTTATATTCACGAAGAACAGCCTAGAATTATCAATCACCTCACAATAATCTTAATCGACTAGCGAAAGAAGATATTGTGGAATTACAAATGATGAAATGAAGTTGTTTGTGATTACTTTTCTATCTTGCCTATCGAAGATATAAAATATCGAGTCAATTATTCCAATTGTACTCAACACGATAGAAACATCAAGATCATATCACGCAACACAAGATAATAGTTGGGTCTGGCTTCACAATCCCAATGAAGTCTTCAAGTCCTTAACCTACAAGGTCTCAAGAAGAAACCTAAGGTTAAAGGAGAATCGCCTCTAGTTATGCAACTAGTAACACACATGAAGTGTGGGGATTAGGTTTCCCAGTTCTAGACTTCTCATTTTGTTAGAGCACTGCTCGGTCGAACTCGCATGCGTTGCTATCTCAATCATGTTTTTCAATGATAGTGATCAAAACTATAAGTCTTGATTTATAGTCTACTATAGCTAAGTCTCGGACTAGGATAAAAAGTGTAGTTGAGCTCAAGAACTCCATGGCGATCATCATACAAGACGAAGAACCACTCAAGGAACTGGTGGAACTTCATCGACTAAAAGGTATGTGGACACTTGAACTTATCTATCATTCAAAAGTCTATCTACTCTATCTCTTATCTTGAGACAAAAGTCATTTTGCTATATAGACTTTGATTATACATATTTGCTATTTTTGTTTCGAATTTATCTCGCCTATCTATTTCTCGAAATATGTGTTGGTAAGCTTTCGATTTGTCCAAGTTCATCTTTACCAAGTGACGAAAGTCATGTTATGTTTCAATCACTTTGAAAATGGCTTTGACGAAAAATAGTTTGTGAATAACAACTATATAACGTCCTCTAAGAATGTTTCAATGATTGAAATGAGAGTTTAGATTATATAAACATTGTTGGATATAAGCATTGTGTGGAAACGCATACATTTATAAGTCCTTATTCCTTGAACCGAAGTATGCTTACTTTGTTGATCGCAAAAGCCGGGAATAATTGAATCCCACGAACCCGGTCCAGGAATCATTCGTGAGGTTTTCATCCTTGAAAAATCTGGAGTTTGTAAACTTCTTCCGGGAACTTAAGTCCGCAAACCTAGTCCGCGTACTTGAACTGGTTATATCTAAAGACAATTATTTGTGAACTTATACTTATATAAACTAAGGAATGCAATTTGCAAACCGTGGCTATAAAGTTCACGAATCGATTCGAGTGAATCAAATTGTTTTTTACTTCGATTGTGTATTGTATACTTCTATAAGATCTAAGCAATTGAAAAACTCTCTAACTAGTTCATTTGAGTCATTTGAACTAGTTATGGTGAAGAAGAATATGGTTGATATGAAAGTGCTCATATGGCTAACCATTTGGTTAACTATTGTTGAACCAATAAATGTACATGTTTTTGGTACTACACAAACCTAGAAACGTGCACTTCATTTGTGTGTAACAAGCTAAGTTTTCGATCCAACGGTTAAAAGATATTAGCTTCAATCTAATCAAAGTTTTCATCTAACGGTGAATATTGAATGCTTTGTTACTAACCTAACATTGATTGCAAAAACCCGATTTGAAAGACTATATAATGGGAGAACTTTAGCAACTGGGAAACCTAATCCCCACACCTCCCGTGTGATACTAGTTGTATATCTAGAGTCGATTCACCTTTAACCTTAGGTTTCTTTCCGATACCCTGTAGGTTAATGACTTGAAGACTTCATTGGGATTGTGAAGCCAGGCCGATACTACTTTCTTATAGTTGTGTGATCTGATCTTGTTGTTTTCATCGTATTGAGTACAATCGTAACGATTGGCTTGAGATTGATATCTCCGATAGGCAAGATATAAAATTAGTCACAAACATCTTCGTCTCATCGTTTGTGATTCCACAATATCTTCTTTCTCCGCGCCGATTAAGATTATTGTGAGGTGATTGATAATACTAGGCCGTTCTTCGGGAATATAAGTCTCAAGTTATCAATTGGTTCCTGTTCACCTTGATTTATCAAAAGACGGAACAAAACTTGTAGGTATTTATGTGGAGAGAGATTTATCTATTACCGTAGACTTTTCCGTATGATACAAATTTGTTTATTAAAGTCTTCGACTTTGGGTCGAATAACTCTTTGTTGTGGGTAGATCATGCAAGGGAATCAAGTGCGTAGTTTTCTGGGGATCGAAGGCAGACGAAGGGAGCGAATCAGTACCTTGGTTCAAAGTGTGAGATTGATTGGGGTTCAACTACAATCCGATCGAAATTAGTTTGTAGTAGGCTAGTGTCTGAAGCGGCTAATACAAAGTTGTGTGTTCAATCTGGACTAGGTCCCGAGGTTATTGTCCATTTGCGGTTTCCTCGTTAACAAAATTCTGGTGTCTGTGTTATTTCTATTCTGCATTATATTTTGTTATGTAATTGAAATAACACAGGTTGTGCGTTAGGTTCAATCAATTAGAATATCCAACCTTTGGTTGTTGATTTACATTGATTGACACTTGGATATTGGTCTTTGGTACCATCCAAGTTATCTCTCTTATATTTAATTAGACTCATGAGATTTCTATTTGCTTGAGTAAGAATTAAATCGAGAGATCGAGATAATATAACTCTTTTATATACTTTATTAAGATTGAGTCTAGTTGATTCTCTTGAAAAGTATATTGGAGTTATTCCATACAGATTGCTAAGCGAAATATTGGTGGGTTGTTGTACCCCGCTTTTTCACCTTTATATAGTTTTCAAATAAGGGTTTGCGATCTAAGTTACCTTAGTAACAAAGCAGTCAATATTCACCGTTAGATGAAAAACCTTATTCAACGAAGCTAATATCTTTCAACCGTTAGATCGAACTTAGCTTGTTACACACAAATGAAATGTACCCTCATTTAGGTTTATGTAAATAGTACCTAAACGTGTACACCATGTTGTTTCATAAATAGTTAACCGAGGTTAGCCATATGATTACTCTCATATCAAACTTATTCATCTTAACCATAACTAGTTCAAATGACTCAAATGAAACTAGTTAAATAGTTGTTCAATTGATATATTCTCATGGATTATACAAGAACACAATTGAAGCAAAATCGGTTTGATTTACTCGAATCAATACATGAACATTATAGCCACGGTTTTCCAAGATTGCATTCCTTATTGATAAATGTTTAGGTTCACGACAACCGATTTTAGAAAAGTAACACACTTAAGTATGCGTATATATGCGTTCTTAAGTAACCAAATTTGAGTTTGTTTTAGTTTTCAAACTCGTAGAATTCACGGACGTGAACTTTTCGCCAGTACGCGTACTTTAGGTAATCAGATGAGTTTTGTTTTGGTTTTCAAACTCAGCAGAAATTCACAGACGTGAACTTCCGCCAGTAGTACGCATACTTACCCAATCTCCTACAACCTTTTTGTATACACACAAGTATGCATACTTTAGGTTCCTTGTTTTGGACTTATACACTAATGTGCGAACACACTATGCTTATATCCAAAGATGGTTACAAGATTCTAAACTCTTTATTTCAATCATTGAAACATTCTTCTATAATGATAATAGCCGTTTTCACACACTATTAGCATCAAAGCAATTTTCAAGATATTGAAATAATCATTATCGAAACATTCCAAGCCTACATCAAATTATCGTATCACACAAACCATGTAAGATGTTACTCGGAATTTTCTCATGATATAAGATGAACTTGGTCGAAGCAAAAGCTTACCAACACATATTTCGAGAAATATTTAAGCGAGATATACTCAAATAAATCTCAAATGTGTATAGAGAAAACTACATCTTAACACGACTTATGTCTCAATATAGGAGATAGTAGAAATAGACTTTCCAAGTGATAGATGAGTTCAAGTTTCCACATACCTTTTGTCGAAGAAGTTCCACAAGCTCCCCTTAGTAGTTATTCGTCTTCAAATGATGAACTCCGTGAAAACTAAGCTCAACTACACAATCTATGTCCTAGTCCGAGACATCTATAAATTGGCTAGAAATCAAGACTTATAGTTTTGATCACTAACATTGATGGTCGGATTTTATATAGTGGTAAATAGAGTTGTCGTTCACTCGAACTTGATGAGATTGATTTTTAGAGTTAAATTATAAAACTAGCAAATATATACAAAATAATAACAATGTTTCGAGAAGTTCTAGGACTAGGATTCCACCAAATATTCAAATTCATGCAATTCACATATTTATTCTAAACCATTATAGCTCATTCAATAAGGATTTTGACTCTATTTCTTTGCCTAATGTAGATTCTTAAAATATTAATTATAAATCTTAAGCATGGCATATCAAAAGAATTAATCCTAAGCATAAACCATCAAATGAAATGACAATTAATTAAGAAAAATCTTTTTCTAATTTTAATTCAATGCAAATAGTCATATAAAGAATTAAATGAATTTACCACATGATGAATTTTGGTTTCCTCCGTCGTCCCAGAAAAAGATTCAGCTCCACATAGTGAAAAACACACTCAAAATATATTTTTATAGCTCAAATGGTGTTTACAAAGAAGAAAAGGGAGGAAAATAATATAATCCAAAGTTTGCAACACTTAATGGTCGTTACAAATCAAGTTAGAAGAACTATTGTTATATGGTGTCGCAAAAGAACTATCGTTTATGGATGAATATGAGACTCACACAACATGACGCTCTTATCGGTTTATTGTTCTTCAGCTTCTCCTTCTCTGCAGCAGCAGAGAAATCTGCTCTGCAGCTTCTTGTTCTTCTCTGTAGCCTCTCCCAACTCTCGATGCCTCAAATACTATTCCTCCACAACTTATATATCATCAAATCACTGAGAATACTCCTCCATAACTCCAACAAATCCTTCATTATTCCAAGAGTGAAAGAATATATTCTCTGGAATATTTTCTTCCCTGCATTTAGCTCCTCACGCAGCTTTATCATGTTGAAACACTCCAAAAACACTCACTAACCATCCTGTGAGTGGTTAAACACGCAGAAGGCACACGCAAACCATCGTATCACTCACACAGAACTCGGGTTACTCTACTTTATCAAAAGCAATGATTCATCCCTTGTTATTTGGTTCTAACCCATATGCCCGTCATGTTTTGTCGTAACAGGATCATTTTGATCCAAATCACCGAAATAATCTCTCTCAAATCATTCTCTATTTCAAACCAAAAAAACCGAGAAAAACCCATCTTTTCCAGATATTTTAAATCGAATTATCCAGCCAATTATGGTTGATTCCAACACCCTTACCATTCCCTGTCTTGCTCAATAGAGTAATCCCAAAGAGTTTCGTTGATTGAATCTCCTTAAAACTCCGTCCATTCTCAAACCCTAATTTGCGCTACCACCGCACAAAATTCCCGCCAAAATCCGCTTTTGAAAATGGTAAAGAAGGTCGCCCCTTATCCAGTCAAATCTGGGTGTCTTTAGCAAATCACCAAATAGTGAAGAGGGTGTCCTTATCGCCTGAGGTGCCCTAAGTAATTTAGGTGCCCCCTTATCCAAAGCAGGGGTCCGTTTAGCAAATGTTCTCCGAGATGCCTTTAACAACTTTTCGAGCCGAATTTTCCTAAAATGTTTATTTCTCCAAAAACACCTACAATGACATAAAAAAACATAGTAAACTTCTTCCGGGAACTTAAGTCCGCAAACCTAGTCCGCGTACTTGAACTGGTTATATCTAAAGACGATTATTTGTGAACTTATACTTATATAAACTAAGGATGCAATTTGAAAACCGTGGCTATAAAGTTCACGAATCGATTCGAGTGAATCAAATCGTTTTTTGCTTCGATTGTGTCTTGTATACTTCTATAAGATCTAAGCAATTTAACAACTCTCTAACTAGTTCATTTGAGTTATTTGAACTAGTTATGGTGAAGAAGAATATGGTTGATATGAAAGTGCTCATATGGCTAACCATTTGGTTAACTATTGTTGAACCAACAAATGTACATGTTTGGGTACGGTTACACAAACCTAGAAACATGCATTTCATTTGTGTGTAACAATCTAAGTTTTCGATCCAACGGTTGAAAGATATTAGCTTCAATCTAATCAGGTTTTCATCTAACGGTGATATTGAATGCTTTGTTACTAAGCTAACATTGATTGCAAACCCTGATTTGAAAGACTATATAAGGGAGAACTTTAGCAACTGGGAAACCTAATCCACACACCTCCTATGTGATACTAGTTGTATATCTAGAGTCGATTCACATTTAACCTTAGGTTTCTTTCCGATACCCTGTAGGTTAACGACTTGAAGACTTCATTGGGATTGTGAAGCCAGGCCGATACTACTTTTTTTTTGTTGTGTGATCTGATCTTGTTGTTTTCATCGTATTGAGTACAATCGTAACGATTAGCTTGAGATTGATATCTCCGATAGGCAAGATATAAAATTAGTCACAAACATCTTCGTCTCATCGTTTGTGATTCCACAATATCTTCTTTCGCCGCGTCGATTAAGATTATTGTGAGGTGATTGATAATACTAGGTCAGTTTCTTCGGGAATATAAGTCCGGTTATCAATTAGTTCCTGTTCACCTTGACTTATCAAAAGACGGAACAAAACTTGTAGGTATTTCTGTGGGAGACAGATTTATCTATTACCGTAGACTTTTCTGTATGATACATATTTGTTTATTAAAGTCTTCGACTTTGGGTCTTAACAACTCTTAGTTGTGGGTGAGATCAGCTAAGGGAATCAAGTGCGTAGTTTCCTGCTGGGATCAGAGACGTAAGGAGCGCAACTGTACCTTGGATCAGTGTGAGATTGATTGGGGTTCAACTACGACCCGCACCGGGTTAGTTTGTAGTAGGCTAGTGTATGTAGTGGCTTAATACAGTGTGTGTTCAATCTGGACTAGGTCCCGGGGTTATTCTCCATTTTCGGTTTCCTCGTTAACCAAATTCTTGTGTCTGTGTTATTTCTATTCCACATTATATTTTGTTATGTAATTGAAATATCACATGTTGTGCATTAGGTTCAATCAATTAGAATATCCAACCTTTGGTTGTTGATTTACATTGATTGACACTTGGATTTTGGTCTTTGGTACCATCCAAGTTATCTCTCTTATATTTAATTAGACTCGCAGATTTCTATTTGCTTGAGTAAGAATTAAATCGAGAGATCGAGATAATATAACTCTTTTATATACTTTATTAAGATTGAGTCTAGTTGATTCTCTTGAAAGTATATTGGAGTTATTCCATACAGATTGCTAAGCGAAATATTGGGTGTGGTTGTTGTACCCCCGCTTTTTCACCTTTATATAGTTTTCAAATCAGGGTTTGCAATCTAAGTTACCTTGGTAACAAAGCATTCAATATTCACCGTTAGATGAAAAACCTTATTCAACGAAGCTAATATCTTTCAACCGTTAGATCGAACTTAGCTTGTTACACACAAATGAAATGTACCCTCATTTAGGTTTATGTAACCGTACCTAAACGTGTACACCATGTTGTTTCATAAATAGTTAACCGAGGTTAGCCATATGATTACTCTCATATCAACCTTATTCATCTTAACCATAACTAGTTCAAATGACTCAAATGAAACTAGTTAAATAGTTGTTCAATTGATATATTCTCATGGATTATACAAGAACACAATTGAAGCAAAATCGGTTTGATTTACTCGAATCAATACATGAACATTATAGCCATGGTTTTCCAAGATTGCATTCCTTATTGATAAATGTTTAGGTTCACGTACAACCGATTTTAGAAAAGTAACACACTTAAGTATGCGTAAAGTATGCGTTCTTAAGTAACCAAATTTGAGTTTGTTTTAGTTTTCAAACTCAGCAGAAATTCACGGACGTGAACTTTTCACTAGTACGTGTACTTTAGGTAATCAGATGAGTTTGGTTTTGGTTTTCAAACTCAGCAGAAATTCACAGACGTGAACTTCCGCCAGTAGTACGCATACTTACCCAATCTCCTACAACCTTTTTGTATACACACAAGTATGCATACTTTAGGTTCCCGGTTTTGGACTTATACACTAATGTGCGAACACACTATGCTTATATCCAAAGATGGTTACAAGATTCTAAACTCTTTATTTCAATCATTGAAACATTCTTCTATAATGATAATAGCCGTTTTCACACACTATTAGCATCAAAGCAATTTTCAAGATATTGAAATAATCATTATCAAAACATTCCAAGCCTACATCAAATTATCGTATCACACAAACCATGTAAGATGTTACTCGGAAATTTTCTCATGATATAAGATGAACTTGGTCGAAGCAAAAGCTTACCAACACATATTTCGAGAAATATTTAAGCGAGATATACTCAGCTCGAAATCTCAAATGTGTATAGAGAAAACTACATCTTAACACGACTTATGTCTCAATATAGGAGATAGTAGAAATAGACTTTCCAAGTGATAGATGAGTTCAAGTTTCCACATACCTTTTGTCGAAGAAGTTCCACAAGCTCCCCTTAGTAGTTATTCGTCTTCAAATGATGAACTCCGTGAAAACTAAGCTCAACTACACAATCTATGTCCTAGTCCGAGACATCTATAAATAGGCTAGAAATCAAGACTTATAGTTTTGATCACTAACATTGATGGTCGGATTTTATATAGTGGTAAATAGAGTTGTCGTTCACTCGAACTTGATGAGATTGATTTTTAGATTTAAATTATAAAACTAGCAAATATATACAAAATAATAACAATGTTTCGAGAAGTTCTAGGACTAGGATTCCACCAAATATTCAAATTCATGCAATTCACATATTTATTCTAAACCATTATAGCTCATTCAATAAGGATTTTGACTCTATTTCTTTGCCTAATGTAGATTCTTAAAATATTAATTATAAATCTTAAGCATGGCATATCAAAAGAATTAATCCTAAGCATAAACCATCAAATGAAATGACAATTAATTAAGAAAAATCTTTTTCTAATTTTAATTCAATGCAAATAGTCATATAAAGAATTAAATGAATTTACCACATGATGAATTTTGGTTTCCTCCGTCGTCCTGAAAAGATTGACTCCACATAGTGAAAAACACACTCAAAATATATTTTTATAGCTCAAATGGTGTTTACAAAGAAGAAAAGGGAGGAAAATAATATAATCCGAAGTTTGCAACACTTAATGGTCGTTACAACTCATAAAGAACTATTGTTATATGGTGTCGCAAAAGAACTATCGTTTATGGGATGAATATGAGACTGTCAATAACGACAGTTCTTATCGGTTTATTGTTCTTCAGCTTCTCCTTCTCTGCAGCTGATAAATACCTTTGTGTTACATTTTATACCCATATTTATATTAGCTGGGACTCGATATTTGAGCTAATAACACTATTTTAGTGCTTTTATAAAAAGTACAAGTAAATTCGGTCACATGAAGATAAATGGCCATTGTGGAGAGAAAATGAAGTTTGCGACAAATAACACCTAATGTTGCTACTGACATCGAAGGGAGGAAGATTTTATCATTTCTCAAGCACCTACCAGACAGGGAATCCACTAAGAGGAGATGATAGTGGATGACGTGGACATTCATTACATCACATGTGTTTACGGCCTTTGATGAATAAATAATCAAACGAGAGATCTCATTTCTCATAGAATTAAAAGTGAGTCAAGAAGATGCCATTCTCTACAACAGCTAAGTCTGAGCGTGTGTTGCGAAATTAATCTTGGATAGCTTGGTGTCAAGATTGGAAAGAAGTGTATAGCCGGTAATGAACTGGAGGAAGGTGCTGATATGAGTTTGCGGATTCATAGGTGATGACTTGGGTTCTTTGTGGTGGCCATGAGTCCTCTAATGGCCATGAACATTGGTTTCAAGAAGAATGAGCTTTGTGTTGGGATAAATCGGAAGTTGTTGTTGTGGACCGAGTAATGATTAAATTGAGAACCATGCATAGAGAAAAGGTTTGCGCGGTGTACTTTGGCAATGACACAATTTAGAAATTGCTCTTCTCGATTGGAGTTGAAATGGCAGTTGCAATATAGTTATGGAGAGTGAACTATGGCTGCTGCCATTAATCAGCTGGTGATAATCGTGATGAAGACAGATGAGAGGGATTGAAGGGAAATGGCAGCATCTGTTCAAAGGAGATGGAGTTACGTTGTGGTCGAACAGTTTCTTCTGGTGATGATGTTTTTCAATGGCTGAGCTCGGTGAAATGGGTGGCGTCAAGTAGCTTGAATAAGAAGAGTTGTAGCCACAGCCATTAAGTATTAATCAAACGGTGAAAGAAGATTAGATGGACGGGAATGAAGAACACTCTCAGATGCCAAATGGACGCATCAGAAATTAAGCCAGCTGATGTCGTGACATGAGTCGAAGAGATGAGTTCAGCAGTCAGAGTCGGATCGGCGATAATTTCAGTCGACGCCAAAGGAGCCGATTATTCATCGGAGTTCTGCATGTCGACGAGCAAACAAAGAGCTATCGCTGCCGAGATAATGAAGATGGATACAGCGCCTGGCGAGAAAATCGGCAACAAAGAAAGCTCAGAAGTTGAAGTGGCGCTTAGCCATACTTGAGCTCGAGATGGCGTTGATGATCGGATTTAACCGAGAGATGGAGGCGATGTCGGTCGGATTCGATGGCTCGTCCAGTGAAGGCGAAACTTGAGACGGGATCGGAGATGGAATCAAGCTTCCACCGGATCGGCAGCCACGCCGGCCGATCTCATGGGGTCATATGCATTCGCAGAAGAAGAATGCACAACGCGCTAAGAAGGAATCGAGATGAATCAAGAGTAGCTTGCAGAGTGGTGATTGCTTCGAAGTCCGCATCCACATATAATCGCAGTTTCCGATGCTTTTAACTGCAGTTAGTCAAGGCGGTGTCGAAGTTCTCGAGATAGTTAATGTGCTGGTGGTTGCACGGTGGTGAGGAGGTCGATAGAGATCGCCGCAGTCGAGTTAGTTGGACTGAAATGCAAACCGTGGCGATGAGTTTCAGATGGCTAGCAGCTGATCGGTTAGCAAGAACGGGCTGAAGTCGACGACGGCGATTCTTCGGGAGGCGCGACCGAGTTTTAGTTCTTCCGAGATTCCGAAAGGTCGCCGGGCATAGATAGGAAGAAGACTAACGATTGGTTTAATCTCTTCCTCTTGATTATCATTTTAATGGGTTTTAAGAAACTCCATATTTATGTATTGTTAGATTTTCGTACTCAGGTTCATGAGAAAGCTACTAAGCATAGGATCATTATGAAATAATTTAGATTAATTTGCATTAGGTTATTTTGAATAGCAATTGTCGAATCCAATGCTTATGATTTATTGATTTTATAAATAATATTTGTTATTGTTCCACCGGCTTTGTGCAGTAAAAGTTTAAATGCATAAATGTATTTCGTGTTCCAATTTTATTTGTTATAGTATTTGATAATCCATGCTTAGGTTAAATCATTTGACGGGTTATGCTTAGATCAATTTTAAAATAGTGATTGCAGTGAACCGATAATTATTTTATTTCAATAATCTTCTTGTCATTATAATTTGATAGTCCATGCTTAGGGAAACTACGATGGGTTATACTTAGGAGATGCGAGTTTATTATCGAAGTTATTTTAATAATAGGTGTTGCAATTGAACAAAGAAATAAACTCATATTTAAATTCAAATTCTTTTAGGTACTCAATTAGAAATAGTAGTGGAATCCATTAACCTCGGTTATCGACGCCTCTCTTATCATATCCATTTTAATTAAGTTTAATTTTATTATTTCATTTTATATTCTTAAAATCCATAAAAAATATTTATGTTTAATCGATTAGAGATACTGATTATTAGTATTTCCACCGCTCCTTGTGGGAACGACCCGTACTTGCCTCTGTCTACTAGTTGGAAATACTAATAATCAGTATCTTCACAAGGAACGGTGGAAATACTAATAATCGATTCTAATCGATTAAATGTAAATATTTTTATGGATTTTAAGAATATAAATGAAATAATAAAATTAAACTTAATTAAAATGGATATGATAAGAGAGAGCGCCAAGAACTGTGGTCAATGGATTCCACTACTATTTCTAATCGAAAGTACCGAAAAGAATTCGAATTCTAAATATGAGTTTATTTCTTTGTTCAATTGCAACACCTATTATTAAAATAACTTTCGATAATACACTTGCATCTCCTAAGTATAACCCATCAGAGTTTCCTAAGCATGGACTGTCAAATTATAATGACAAGAAGATTATTGAAATAAAATAATTATCGGTTCACAATCACTATTTGCGTCGTCTGAGCATAACCCATCAAATGATTTAACCTAAGCATGGATTATCAAATACTATAACAAATAAAATTGGAACACGAAATACATTTATGCATTTAGGCTTTTACTGCATGTGCCTATGAACAATAACAAAATATTATTTATAAAATCAATAAATCATAAGCATTGATTTGACAATTCTATTCAAAATAGCCTAATACCAAATTAATCTAAATTATTTCATAATGGTCTATGCTTGAAGTAGCTTTCTCCATGAACCCTAGTTACGAAAAAGTCTAACAATACATAAATATGGGTTTCTTAAACCCATTAAAATGATAATCAAGAGAGAAGAGATTAAACCAATCGAGTCGTCTTCTTCCCTATCTATGCTTCAAATGACCTTTACGAAATCCTCCCGGAAGAACTTAAAACTCCAGCCGCGCCTCCCAGAAGAATCACCGTCGTCGGCTCGCCCCCCCCGTTCTTCTAACTCGATCCACTGCTAGCCATCTGAAATCTCATCACCCTGGTTTGCATTTCAAGTCCAACTAACTCTGACTACGACGATCTCTATCTGACCTCCTCACCACCTATTGCAACCACCAACACATTCACTATCTCGAGAACTCGAACACCACCGACTAACTCAAGCTAAAAGCACGTGAAACCCCACACCAGGATGCAGGGACTCAAACAATCACCACCGCCTGCAACTCATCGATTCATCTCCAGCCTCCTTCTTCGCTCGTTGTGCATTCTTCTTCTCGCACCGCATATGAACCCCATGAATCCAAATGACGGATCGCCTGGGGCCGAGTGGAAGCTTGATTCCATCCTCACCTCCGTTTGCTAAGTTTCTCCTTCACTTGGACAGCCCATCGAATCCAAAATTAAGATATACACCTCCATCTCTGCTAAACTAACCATCAACGCCAGCTCGAGCTCAAGTATGGCTAAGCACCACTTTCAACTTCCTGAACTTTTCTTTGTTGCCAATTCTCCACCGACGGCCTAGTATCCATCTCCATTATCTCGGCAACAATAGCTCTTTTGTTTGCTCCGTCGACATACAAGGAACTCCAGTGAATAATCTATCTCCTTTGCTTGTCAGCAAATTGCCTCTTGTTCGACTACAAACAAAACCATATCTTCTCGACTCAAAGTTATGGCATCAACTTCTTTAATTTCCGATCGTCCATTTCGCACCGAGAGTGTTCTTCATTCCTTGTCCATCTAATCTTCTCTTTCACCTGCTTGATTAATACCTAATGGCTCAACAAACTGCAACTCTTTTCTTATTCAATCACAGCAGACGCCACCCATTTCACCGAGCTCACCCAACGTACAACATCACCAGAAGAAACTGTTCGACCACAACGTAACTCCATCTCCTTCGAACAGATGCTGCCATTGCCCTTCAATCCCTCTCATCTGTCTTCATCACGATTATCACCAGCTGATTAATGGCAGCAGCCATAGTTCACTTCCATAACTATATTGCAACTCATTTTCAACTCCAATCGAGAACCCAATTTCTAAATTCAAGTCATTGCCATAGTAAGCACACATCACACCTTTTCTCTATGCATGGTTCTCAATTTAATCATTACTCGGGTCCACAGCAACAACTTCCAGTTTATCCCAACACAGGCTCATTCTTCTTGAAACCAATGTTCATGGCCATTAGAGGACTCATAGCCACCACAGCAAACTCCAAGTCATCACCGGCAACTGCAAACTCGTATCAGCACCTTCCTCCAGTTCATTACCGGCTATACACTTCTTTCCAATCTTCACACCAAGCTATCCAAGATTAATTTCGCAACACACGCTCAGACTTAGCTGTTGTAGAGAACGGCATCTTCTTGACTCACTTTTCATTCTATGAGAAATGAGATCTCTGTTTGATTATTTATTCATCAAAGGCCAGAAACACATGTGATGCAATGAATGTCCACGTCATCCACTATCATCTCCTCTTAGTGGATTCCCTGTCTGGCAAAAAAAAAAAAAAAAAAAAGCTTGAGAAATGATAAAATCTTCCTCCCCTTCGATGCCGCAAGCAACATTAGGTGTTATTTGTCGCAAACTTCATTTTCTCTCCACAATGGCCATTTATCTTCATATGACCGAATTTACTTGTACTTTCTACAAAAGCACTAAAATAGTGTTACTAGCCCAAATATCGAGTCCCAGCTAATATAAATATGGGTATAAAATGTAACACAAAGGTGTTTATCAACACCCCCACACTTATATTTTGCTAGTCCGGAGCAAAACCATAACGGAAATATATCTGCTCCACAGCTAGATATATATATGTCTCAAACAATGAGACGATGTCTCCGCTAAACAAAGAAGACGGAACCACTAAAATGCTGGTTTAAAGAAGTCAGCTAAATAACAGACGGATCCACTAAACAAGGATGTGAGATGTCTCGCTAAAACAAACTAGACAGAAATACCCGCTAAACAGCTGGTCACATCATAAGAGAGAGTTAGACTCGCTATACAGCTGGTCATGACAAATGCCATACACAAGACCACCGACACAATAATTTTTTTTTTTTTTTTTTTTTAAGACCCGCTACACAGCTGGTCATAAAATGCAAGAAAATTCCTGAAAAAGAAAAGCAAAAAGTTAACCACTCCCCCACACTTAAACATTACATTGTCCTCAATGTAATTGAGTCATCCAACGTAAAAATTAAGATGGGAAATTCATAACATGAGAAAATAAACAAATAAAAATAAAACAAGAAAATAGAATTACCTACCTGGAATATACATAAAGGATTCTCCATATATCAACAACCTAAATATTTGGGGTCAACCTGTAGAAAATATATACAACCGATGGCAACCTCAAATCCTCGTCAAGCAACGTAAAGATAAAGAGATTATCAAAAGGAAAGAGCTACCCTAAACCTAATTTTTTAAAGGATATATCGTCGCAACAAGAATTACCGACTCAAGTGGTTCACCGGGATGGAACCGAAACGATCTAGAGTCATGCATGTGCAAAGAGAAGTCACGAGATGCAAAATAATCTAGTAATATTGGAGAAGCACGCAGCTCTAATCTAAAATTAGAATCTTCCTAAAAGTTGTGCTAACAATTCTAGTGTATTAACTTCTCCACTAGGTTTGCAAACCCGTACTAAATCATCATCATAAACATCATCACCCCCGAGAATCAATAGGAATATCACAATAAAGATAATTAAAAGAAACCTTATAGATAGAGTGTAATGTCTCTAAGTCGCTAGACTTAACTACGGTTTCTTCTAATTAACACATTCTTCATAAGCATTATTGTTATAAAGACCGATATGTCATACCGTCTAAAATAATGGTGTCTTCAATCCTAAACTCATCCTTTTAATAAAGGAGTGATCATTAACACGATCAGAGTCGACTAAATACACCACCTTCACATGGTATGACAATGTCTCTATTCCTATGATCACAACTATCAAGTTCATCAACATTATCCATACACATATCGATTCATTAGTTAAAGCGATTTCATCATAAATATCAACAAAGATAGAAAAATTAGAACATGTCTCCTCTCAGAAGACCATAATCTTCTACCGATCGCGTTAGTTGAGCAATCGATGAGGCATTTTGTTCAGCAAGTTCAGCTATATGAGCATGGGCTTTACTAAGCTCTGCAAAAATAACTCATTAGCTTTGGTCCTGCTTCGAATGTCAATATCGAGGCGTTCTCTAGCAAAGATAGTTGTGATGCATATGGGTCACAAAGAAGATTGATCATTTCTCTCATATCGTGACTCATATGTGTGTGAATAATAAATCGGAATCGATATAATTTGTCTCATAACCCGGGTAAGGTTGGTAATAATCATAACCTTCACAAGGTCCTAAAGATCATACCTATGAGAATAATTCCAATCATTATTTACACACTCCTGCAGTTCTTGATAATGAGAAGGTGCATACACATACTCCTCATGTGAAATATCAAATGACTCCTCTCGTTCAGCTCTTTGGTAAGATTCCAAAAAGCTATAAAAGAAGTCAACTCTGGCCGAAACCATTATACAAAAGTAATTCTCAATAACTCACCTTGCAAAAGCTTTATGAGAATATCAAGTACTTACTTTAGGCCAATTGTTGATTCCAATCGCCGCTTCTTTAGACAAAAGTACCCGAGAAAAATCAAATAAGCTACGTAAAAAGAACTAAAAGAAAATTTAAAAATAAAAACAAAAATAAGCTATGTACAAAAGAAAAGTTGTCGTTGTAGTATAGTGGTAGGTATTCCCGCCTGTCACGCGGGTGACCCGGGTTCGTTCCTCGGCAACGGCGCCAAAAATTGATAGGATCCGGAGATGCCTATTTGTAATAACCGCAATCGCACGGTGTCCAACTAGTATACAGAGGCAAGTACGGGTCGTTCCCACAAGAAGTCTGGAAATACTAATAATCAAAGATTCTAATCGACAATGTAAATATTTTTTATGGATTTTAAGAATATAAAATGAAATAATAAAATTAAACTAAACTAAAATGGATATGATAAGAGAGAGCGCAAGAACTGTGGTCAATGGATTCCACTACTATTTCTAATTGAGTACCGAAAAGAATTCGAATTCTAAATATGAGTTTATTTCTTTGTTCAATTGCAACACCTATTATTAAAATAACTTTCGATAATAAACTCGTATCTCCTAAGTATAACCCATCGTAGTTTCCTAAGCATGGACTATCAAATTATAATGACAAGAAGATTATTGAAATAAAATAATTATCTGTTCACAATCACTATTTGCGCTGCCTAAGCATAACCTATCAAATGATTTAACCTAAGCATGGATTATCAAATACTATAACAAATAAAATTGGAACACGAAATACATTTATGCATTTAGGCTTTTACTTCGCATGCCTGTGGAACAATAACAAATATTATTTATAAAATTAATAAATCATAAGCATTGATTTCAATAATTCTATTCAAAATAGCCTAATACCAAATTAATCTAAATTATTTCATAATGGTCTATACTTGAAGCAGCTTTCCATGAACCCTAGTTACGAAAAAGTCTAACAATACATAAATATGGGTTTCTAAACCCATTAAAATGATAATCAAGTGAGAAGAGATTAAACCAATCGAGCCGCTTCTTCCCTATCTATGCTTCTCAACGACCTTACGAAATCCTCCCTAAGAATCGAAACTCCTACCCGGCTTCTCGTAAGAATCACCGTCGTCGCCGCCCCGTTCTTCTAACTCGATCCACCGCTAGCCATCTGAAATCTCATCACCCCCGGTTTGCATTTCAAGTCCAACTAACTCGACTACTGACGATCTCTATCCGACTCCTCACCACCGATTGCAACCACCAACACATTCGCTATCTCGAGAACTCGAACACCACCGACTAACTCAGTTAAAAGCACGTAAAACCCCACAATTATGTGGATGCAAAGGGACTCAAAAACAATCACCATCGCCTCGTAAATCGCACGATTCATCTCCAGCTCTTCTTCGTCAAGTGCATTCTTCTTCTCGGCACCCGCATATGAACCCTATGAATCCAACACGGATCGTTGATCGCTTCGAGTGTAAGTTTGATTCCATCCTCGCTCCCTGCTCGCTAAGTTTCACCTTCACTTGACAGCCCATCGAATCCAGCTCAAAGATATACACCCCCATCTCTCGGTTAAATCCACTCATCAACGCCATCTCGAGCTCAAGTATGGCTAAGCACCACTTTCAACTTCGAACTTTTCTTTGTTGCCACCCTCCACCGATCACTAGTATCCATCTCCATTATCTCTTAAATGTGAGCTCTTTGTTTGCTCCGCGACATACAAGGAACCTGAATAATCCAGCCTCCTTTGCTTGTCACCAAATTGCTACCTTGCTCGACTACAAATTGCTCGAACCATATCTTCTCGACTCAGGTTATGGCATCAACTTCTTTAATTTCCTGATCGTCCATTTCGGCACCTGAGAGTGTTCTTCATTCCCTGTCCATCTAATCTTCTTCACCTGCTTGATTAATACTTAATGGCTCAACAGCTGCAACTCTTTCTTATTCAACTGCAGACGCCACCCATTTCACCAAGCTCAGCCATTGAAAAACATCATCACCAGAAGAAACTGTTCGACCACAACGTAACTCCATCTCCTTTGAACAGATGCTGCCATTGCCCTTCAATCCCTCTCATCTGTCTTCATCACGATTATCACCAGCTGATTAATGGGAGCAGCCATAGTTCACTTCCATAACTATATTGCAACTGCCATTTCAACTCCAATCGAGAACCCAATTTCTAAATTCAAGTCATTGCCAAAGTACGGCACACAGCACACCTTTTCTCTATGCATGGTTCTCAATTTAATCATTACTCGGTCCACAGCAACAACTTCCAGTTTATCCCAACACAGGCTCATTCTTCTTGAAACCAATGTTCATGGCCATTAGAGGACTCATAGCCACCACAAAGAACTCCAAGTCATCACCTAGAATCGCAAACTCGACGACCTTCCTCCAGGCTTCATTACCGGCTATACACTTCTTTCCAATATTCATACCAAGCTATCCAAGATTAATTTCGTAACACACGCCGTAATTTAGCTGTTGTAGAGAACGGATCTTCTTGACTCACTTTTCATTCTATGAGAAATGAGATCTCTGTTTGATTATTTATTCATCAAAGGCCGTAAACACATGTGATGCAATGAATGTCCACGTCATCCACTATCATCTCCTCTTAGTGGATTCCCTGTCTGGCAGGTGCTTGAGAAATGATAAAAATCTTCCTCCCTTCGATGCCGCAAGCAACATTAGGTGTTATTTGTCGCAAACTTCATTTTCTCTCCACAATGGCCATTTATCTTCATATGACCGAATTTACTTGTACTTTCTACAAAAGCACTAAAATAGTGTTATTAGCCCAAATATCGAGTCCCAGCTAATATAAATATGGGTATAAAATGTAACACAAAGGTGTTTATCAGCAGCAGCAGAGAAATCTGCTCTGCAGCTTCTTGTTCTTCTCTGTAGCCTCTCCCAACTCTCGATGCATCAAATACTATTCCTCCACGACTTATATTGTAAGATCAGAATATCGCAACCTCATTACTTCGCGAGATTGATAAACGACAGCATCACGAAGGAGTCGCAGGAAGTAAAATAAATGACGTAATGGATGACGAGCTGCGTAACACGAGGAAGATGTGAAAAACTGCGAAGGTTAAGAGTGTCGCGAGAATGAATACTTATACACTTGCCACACTCATGCGAGACATTCCCGAAAATAAAGGATGCTTAGTCGCCATCCACTATGTATTACCCTATATAAAGGGGTGAGTAAATCCATTGTAGGAAAGGTCTTTTTGAATTGTTAAGCAAGACATTAAGAGAGAGAAACTTTGGAGTGATTGTAATTTCTTTAGCTTTGTTCTATCTTTCTTGGTAAACATTTCAAGAAAATAATCAATAAAATTCATAGTTATTCATATTCAAATGATCTAATTGTGTTAAATATAGTGAGGGGTGTAGTGTAGGAAATCCAGCAACTACATATGCGCTAGAAACAGGGACGATTGAAGATCAGCATTGTGATTTGGAAAAATTTGGAAACATAAGAGATAGGGAAGAAAGTCAAATTCAATCGCCAATTCAACCAGCAACAAATAGAGTAATAGATTATGATAAGGTGAGTGTGCATACATGGAGATCAGATTCTATGGAAGTAAGAGAGGAAGTACAACAATTGATAAATAATGGACAAGAGGAGAGAAATCGAGAAGAGATGGGAGAAACAACTCGTGGAAATGAAGAAATCGCAGCGTTAGAAACATTGAGACAAATAATACATGAAGAAAGGCGAAGGAAGCAAGAACGCGCAAATTTAACAAGGCAAAACCATGAGTTAAGAATGGAAAATATGAGGTTGCAAAATAGAAGATCGAGAAGTAACAATAGGTCAAGATCAAGATCGGTTAGAGAAGATACGAGGAGAACGTTACCTGTAGAATTTGTTAATGAAGAAAATCTAGAAAGAGAACCAAATGTTGGTGAAGGATGCTGCGAGAGAGGAGAAAAAATAGAAGATCGTTATATCCCACGACCTGAAATTCTACAGAATGGCCAAAATGATGGAAATCAAGGAAATAGGCAGCGTCAAAGACAGAACAATCCAGTTGGTGAAGAAAATCAGGAAGAGGGGAGAAGAATACTGCATGGGAGAGAAACGCGGAGGAAACAAAAGGAGATTGAAGATGAAATTGAAAAACATTATGCTGAACAAGCACGCCTAGCTTGCTAGAGGGAAAGATTAAGAGAAGAAATGAAGAGCGGAATTGGAAGAGTGCGATTCGGAAGAATAATCATGACACACCGAAAGAAGGCGCGAGCAAAATCGCAACAATGGGAGTATCGTATTTAAGAATATGAAAGGATACAAAGGAGAACC
>JAJJWW010009304.1:0-25958 GCA_023531295.1 Papaver armeniacum | reverse complement strand
GGCACTCATCAATCATAACATTGACAAACATCTCCTACAATCCCAACGCATGCGACTTTTACACAAAGATGCTCTAATTATGCACAAGTTCGTAAATTAAACTTTCAATATTTATGTCATTCTCAAGAATAACAACATGAAGTCAAGTTTTCTCCAACAACAAGAGAAAAAAGTTGTAAAAGTTGACACTAAAAAATAAAAAGCAAATTTGTAAATAAACAAACCAATTAAAATACGAAAAGTTTAAAGATGAAAGTCTTAGTGTTAGAAGATTAAGAAATATCACTTTACGTGAGAAAAATTAAAGTTATGTTCTTTTCTAAATTATTCTCTAGGATAGTATATGACCAAATAGTATAATTTGATCTATAGCTAGCCCCAAAATCCCTAATTTCACCGAGTAACAGTCCGCTTAGTTATCGGATTCTATTCAAAAGAACCACCTTGAGGTCCGCTTACAAGATGTAATTCCCCGAGAATGCATTAAGATTTATGAATTTAGGTTTAGTACTAGTAGTTAAACTCGGTTCGCTTGGTTCACTTTCTAGCGTTGTTTCTACACACAATTGCTCCACGGAATCCCTCCGCAAGGTCTCGTGTTTTCTACTTGTGTAAAGTGTCGAGAACGATTACGTATTCCCTAACTTATACTAGATATAGATCAATTAACAAATCAATTTAGCGTGCACTCCAAACAATCTATCAATCAATCATGAATGTCTTTAAGATCACTCCTATTAGTAAAAACAATCGATAATCATGTGAAAAACTTCAAGATAGAATTTGAAAACAAAAACTCAAATCATGTTAAGAACTAGGAATTCATCCTCAATCAATAAGAAAATTAGCTACTCATGTTTTTGAAATTCACACAAATAATAATAATTAAAAGAAGAATTTTCAAATTCACACAAGTAATTAAAAAGAAAAATCTTAGAAAAGCAAGCAAAAACACAAGTGATGTGTGTGTAAAGAGGTGTGTAGAAGTTGTAGAAAACTTCTCTATTTATAAGCTTCAATATTCTCCAAATCTTCTAAGGATTAGAATCCTTTTCCTTTTGCAATTCAATTTCCAATTCCAAGCTTTTCTCAACTCTTCCACCTTCTCTTTCCAAATTTGAGTCCAATTCTCCATCCAATTCCTAGCCCAAGTCTTCACACCCATGAGAGAAGTCCATAGAAAATTCTGGAATTTTTGCTCGTCGAAAAACTGGGATTGTGGCCGGAATTTGCCCGGAAAACGTCACCGCCGGCCACCTGAAAATTTCTCCGTCAGCGGAATATTCGACGGAATATTCCGTCAGTCCACCGTTAGGACTAACGGTCAAACTAGTCAACCATCAATCAACAGTTAGTCAAAGGTCAAGGAGAAGGAGTGAGTCAGACTCGAGTTAGCTTCTAACTCATTGCGGGCTTACTCGGAGTCGAAGGCTTGAGTCATTGCTTACTCGAGTGACTTAATCTAATTCAGCTCACCGGAATCGGTCACTGAACTCTGTTGGGATCGGTCATCGGGATCATCCGGATCGGTCCGAGTCAACTCGCCAGAGGGACGATTTGGCCGAAGTTTCATTTGTTTATCGGGGATTTCCGGCCAATTTCGAGCCTCTACTTCATCGGTTCTGTGACATTCCTAAGCATTCATCTAGTTTCACCATTTCAAGCTTCGGCTCATACCCAGTGCCAGAACTTCACCCATTCTATTCCTCGAATCAATTGCACCATCTCCTTCATTCCATGTAACAACAAGCGGCATCACCTATAGAAACCCATTAACAGGATCATCCAAACCCATTCTTTCCCTGTCCTAATTCCTTTCTCCATTCCCTGTGACAATTCCTCCCACTGCCATACGCGACCGATCACAGAACTCACTCACAGATCGAGCAACTCCTTCTGCTCTTCTCTATCGAACAATAGCAGAACCATTCTCAGCTAACACTGATTCAATCCTCTTCTCGATCTGCTCTAACTCAAAAACAATCTTCAAATCAACATCGAATATCAACCCCAAATCCAAATCTAGTTCATACCCATCTCACAGCACCACCATCCCATCTTCACAGATCGAACCGAATCCATTTTCCCCGTCTTCTTTCCTGGAATCATCGATTTTCAGCTCAATCTCCACCACCAACACATATCCATTATCTTCATCTCTGTTCTCTCGGCTCTCGATCTCTGCCATGGAAGCAGCAGCTCGTTCTTCTTCATTCTGCCATTGTTCAACATCGAGCTCAAACCCAGCTGCCAAAACCCTCATCGATTTCTCTCTCTGCCTCACAGATTCAACCTAAATCACAAGACCCATTTCTTAATTCTTGATTCCACAGCAGCAGCAACGTCAATAGATTCATCGATTCAATCAACCAACAAACCAATTATTTCCTCTCTCTGTGTTGAATAGCTACAATATTTTCTCGATCTCTGAATCTCAATCTTCAGGTGTTAGTAGCAGCTCTTGTTTTCAGAACAATAATTGAAGAAGAGATGATATTCACGATTCTTAGGGTTATGTAATGATTGAGACGCCCAACGTAAGAACCACCCCTGATGGGTGCCTATATCAGGTGGCTTCTTTGATAAGGGCTAGCCAAGTTTCTAGCCCCCTTAACCTTGACTGACCTGTCTGTAGTGATCCTCCCAAAAGAGTTGCCCCTTAACATAACCAGGCTCCATATATCAATCGCCTGTAAAATGACCTTTTTGATTTTTTGGCTCAAATTGGGTGATTTCTTCCTCTTTTCCTCCGTGCGACTCCAAAGTAGCTACAAGACTCAAAACAAGCGTAAAATACATAATTTACAAAAGAAATAGCAAAGAAAGCATAAACTACTAGATAGTAAATTAGGTGTATTCTACACCTATCAAATTCCCCCACACTTAGACTTTGCTAGTCCTCGAGCAAATCAAACTAAAAACTCACAACTTCAAAGCGTTCAAGCGTCACAAGCATCAAAAAGTTATGAGGACATAGAGTTTCGCATGCTAGTAATAAGAAGTTAGAAATACCAAAAGAACATATTCTCATTCTTAAATGTTGAGTGAGAAATAACCACACCATAATGAGAGAATGCGTGTTTGAGAAACGATCAATAAGCATTTCGTCTCGACTTCGCCTCACCAAAAAGGATTTTATGATAATTGCACTCAAAAAGACGGCTTTTTATGGTTCTCACATGTGTGCAGGTAGGAATGAAGAGAGACTTCCTGCGACACGTTGAATGGTGGGAAGGACAACTTCCGAAATATTTTTAAAAACCCACATCTTTTAATATTTTGAAAAACCATTTTTTCTGACGATGTCTACGAAAGGAAATCAACCATTATTATCGAGGATGAGATTACTTACTTACCTTCACATCCGATCGCCAATTATGATAACACCACTCTTACGGCATCCAATAGAAACGTCTTCCGCTCCTCGTCTTCGTCTTCGTCTTTGGTTTCAACTATTGATGATAAACCCTTGAATTTCATAAATCCTTGACAATTTGTAACTCTTTTTACCTTAAAAATCCTTGTCGCTTGAAACTTCCTTATAAATTTTCCTTCCCCACGGCTTATTAACAAAACAAATATTTCTCTTGTTTTTCTCTTTTTTTTTTTTTTTCTTATTTTTTTTTTTCTTTTTCTTTTTTTTTTTTTTTTTTTTTTTTTTTTTTTTTTCACAAGAGAAATTAAATACAAAATAAACCATGGCCGTGGAAGAAGTATTTTACCGCTTGATTCTTCACAACTTGTATCGTTTTGAAATCATAAACTTCAAAAATTTTCACCTTTTAATTTTCTTCGCTTTCATGAATAAGTCTTCATACTTGAATATAAAATTATGCTCATTGTATTGTAAGTCCTCAACATATATGTAAAAATCCCTTTGTATGTTGCTTTACTTGTATTTGAAATTTGCTCTTTTTCTCGTTTCCGTTGCTTGTAAACCTTAAACTTTTTCAACTTTCCTTGTAGATTTTGATGTCGCTCCTTGTTGATGATGAATGTGTTTCTATGGATCCGTTGTTGTCGCGAGAGAGAATGGTGCTAACTGCAAATCGAACTACAAGAAGGAAGCTTTCATCCATGGACGTCACCCTCATGATTGAAAAAATTAGCACTCAAGAGATCAAAGAGTAGTGCTTCTATTGGTGGGAGGTTGGGTAGCTCACCATTCTACCCGGAATTAACTTACGGTGACACACACTCAAAAGAAGCTCTTTAGTAGATGGAAGATTTCTGGTCGGTGCCTCACATGATATGAATACGGGTAGTCTCCACTAATGATTGATCAGCAACTCTAATAACGCATTTCTCCCTGCACCAAATTCGCATCACCGGCATGATTAAATCCATTATTTAACACTCAAACAAACAAGAAATCCGAATGTAGTTCTCTAACATTTCCAAGTTCAATTATGTCGGTCAAAATCTCTATGTAAACATACCTAGAAGTATGCTAGTGACTCTAAAATCTTTAAAAGTTGGAATTTTTAAGTAAAACTTTTTTTTTAATTTTTTTTTTTTTTGTAATTTTTGTTTTAAAAACATGCTTACCACTCCCCCACACTTAAACCTTACATTGTCCTCAATGTAATTGAATCCTCCTAGTAAAGTCAAGGTGGGAAATTTTAACATGATAAGAAACAATGAAAAAGAAATAACAAAAAGCAAAAAGATAAGAAATACAAAACCGATGGGTTGCCTCCCATTAAGCGCTTGTTTTAAAGTCGACGGCCCGACTTAGCTCTTGCGGCACATTACTCCTCCAGAGGGAGTGCATCTCGAAGTCCAATTACGTCCACATGCTCCGTTGGAAAGTTTTCATAATATGGCTTTAACCTATGGCCGTTGACTTTCAATTGTTGTCTGTTTTTCGCTAACAATATCAATCGCACCATGAGCATAAACATTAGTAACAACAAATGGTCCCACCCAACGGGACTTAAGCTTTCCCGAAATAAACGTAAACGAGTATTAAATAAAAGAACTTTTTGCCCCACAACAAAACTTTTCCGCGAAATCATCTTGTCATGAAAAAGCTTAGTCTTTTCCTTGTAAATCCGGTCACTCTCGTAAGCATCATTACGTATCTCCTCTAGCTCATGTAGTTGTAACTTCATTTGTTTCCCCGCTTCATCATACTCCATGTTGAATTTCTTTATCGCCCAATAAGCCTTATGTTCAAGTTCAACCGGAAGATGACAAGCCTTACCATAAACCAACCTATATGGAGACATACCAATCGGTGTCTTATACGCCGTTCTATACGCCCAAAGTGCATCATTGAGTTTAAAGCTCCAATCTTTCCTTGTGGTATTCACCGTTTTCTCAAGAATGGATTTGATCTCACGATTTGAAATTTCCGCTTGTCCACTAGTTTGTGGATGATAAGGCGTACCAATTTTGTGTGTTATGTTGTACTTCTTGAGGAGAGCGTGGAAAGCCTTCTTGAAATGTGAGCCTCCATCGCTTATCACCACTCTTGGTGTACCATGCCTATTGAAAATATTTTCCCTTACAAAATCATAAACAACTTGAGAGTCATTAGTTTTGGTGGCTCTAGCTTCCACCCATTTCGAAACATAATCAACGGCAAGAAGTATATAAAAATTCCCATTCGAATTGAAAAAAGGGCCCATAAAATCAATACCCCACACATCAAAAATCTCAACGGCGAGAATTGGTGTGAGTGGCATTTGATTTCGAGCACCTAGATTGCCCGTTCGTTGACATCTATCACACGATTTACAAAAAACATATGAATCTTCAAACAAGGTGGGCCAATAAAATCCACTCTCGAGAACTTTGAGAGCGGTACGTTTTCGAACCAAAGTGGCCACCACATGCAAAAGTGTGGCAAAAGGAGAGAATGGATTGAAATTCGGAATTAGGCACGCACCTTCGCATTATTTGATCAACGCCATATTTCCATAAGTATGGTTCATCCCACACATATTGCTTAGCTACCTTCTTAAGTTTCATCTTTTGGAAATTAGACATTGTACTAGGTACTTTCCTTGTCACCAAGTAATTCACTATATCCGCATACCAAGGTGTTGATTCGTCCATGGAGAAAAGTTGTTCGTCCGGAAAGCGGTCATGTAATGGAAGTTCCTCTTGTGACATAACAAGTCTACTAAGATGATCCGCAACGGTATTCTCCACACCCCTCTTATCACGAATTTCTATGTCGAACTCTTGTAACAATAAGATCCACCGGATTAATCTTGGCTTAGCTTCTTTCTTCTTTATTAAGTGTCTTAGTGCGGCATGATCGGAATACACAATAACCTTTGTACCCACCAAGTATGATCGAAATTTTTCCAACGCAAAAACTATAGCCAATAACTCCTTTTCCGTGGTAGAATAATTGATTTGTGCATCATTAAGGGTCCTAGATGCATAATAGATAACATGGGACAACTTGTCCACCCTTTGACCCAAAACGGCTCCAACCGCATAATCACTAGCATCACACATTAATTCAAATGGAAGATTCCAATCCGGTGATTTGATAATTGGCGCACTTGTCAACATATCCTTTAATTTGTCAAAAGCATCCTCGCATTCCTTGTTGAAGTCGAAAGGTACCTCCTTTTGTAATAACTTGCACATCGGCATGGAGATTTTGGAGAAATCCTTGATAAACCGCCTATAGAAACCTGCATGACCAAGAAAAGAACGGTTTCCCTCACCGAAGTGGGATATTGTAAGTTTCTTATTAAATCTATCTTTGACTTGTCCACTTCGAGCCCTCGAGAGGACACAATGTGACCAAGTATTATGCCGTGGTTTACCATAAAGTGACATTTCTCCCAATTAAGGACAAGGTTTGTGTCTATGCATCGTTTAAGAATTAGTTCAAGGTTATTTAAACAACCATCAAAAGAATTGCCATAAACACTAAAGTCATCCATAAATACCTCGATGATGCGCTCCACATAATCCGAGAATATACTCACCATGCATCTTTGAAAAGTAGCCGGCGCATTGCAGAGGCCGAACGGCATCCGTCTATATGCAAACGTTCCAAACGGACAAGTGAAAGTGGTCTTTTCTTGGTCCTCCGGTGCAATAACAATTTGATTGTATCCCGAATAACCATCCAAAAAGCAATAATAAGAATGCCCCGCTAACCGCTCCAACATTTGATCAATGAAAGGTAAAGGAAAGTGATCCTTGCGGGTTGCGGAATTAAGCTTTCTATAGTCAATACACACTCTCCAACCGGTTTGAACTCTTGTAGGAACAAGTTCATCGTCTTGATTTCGAACAACCGTGACTCCGGTTCTTGGGTACCACTTGCACTAAGGACTAACCCACTTGCTATCGGAAATTGGGTAGATTACCCCCACACTTAGCAATTTGAGTATCTCTTTTTTCACAACCTCCATCATGGGAGGATTTAGCCGACGTTGAGCATCACGTACCGGCTTCACGTTCTCTTCCATTAGAATCCTATGCATGCACATGGATGGACTAATACCTTTGATGTCCGCAATTGTCCACCCAATAGCCGTTTTGTGCTCTTTCAAGACTCTAAGCAAACGGTCTTCTTGTACCGGTGTGAGGTTCTTAGAAATAATCACCGGAAGCTCATCTCCATCCCCCAAGAAAGCATACTTCAAATGGTCCGGAAGTGGCTTCAATTCTAGATTGGGCGCCTTCACAATAGATGGTACAAGTACTTCATCATTCACGGGTAAAGAAATATATGAAACATCACCCTTTTTAGCTTCTTGCAATGTCGCCAAAGCACCACACATCTCCACCAATTCCTTGGAGATTTCAACATCCAAGTTAGATAAGCCATGGACGTCCAATTCAATGCTCTTTTGCAACACCACATCAAGTTCATCCTCTTGGTTCAATTCCACCATTTGTTGCGCTAAACTTTTGTGATCGAACCACCCTCTCTTTGATTTGGTTGGCATTAAACTTTTGTGATCGAACCAAATTAATTGCCATCAAGAGATTATGATTCGTTTTTATCTAGATAGGTTACTACGATCTATCTTTGTCTTACTAAAAAGTCAAATGTGTAACGATTTTGACTCTAGTGATGATTTGAGTACTGAGGAGTTTGGATTTTCACTCAATTGAAGATTGTTGAAGTGTTGAACTTTTGACTGATTTCAACTCTAATGATCATTGAAGAGTTGTGATTTATGGTTCAACTGAGTTTGTGTTTTTTCTTTAATTTTTTTCATCTTGATTTTTTGTTGTATGTTGAATTATTAGCAATTTCGGAATAAAAATTTTCTGTTGTATGTTGTATTTTTTTCATCTTGATTTTTTTTCATCTTATAATCTTTAATGAATAGAATCTGTAATGGGTTTCTGAAGAGTTGTGAATTCCATTTAAGGTTATCGGGAAAAAATCTGATATCCGATAACTTATCCTAACGGAATCGGATTGGTATTTTTGGATCTTGTCAAATGTTATCGGATATCGGATTCCCGATAAAACTTAACCTTAACCTTAACCTTATCGGTTTGGTCAAAATCCGACGGATTTTTGTCCGTTGACACCCCTAGCCAATCTGGAGACTACATTTTTCATTTTCATTGACCAAAGCCAAAGTAGATATTATTATAACATGTTTGGATACCAGAAGTACTAGTCAGAAGCAAAATGCTTTTGTTTCACAAAAAGTCAAAAAAAAATTTAGAAGTCATATTGAAATTGTGCATTCAAATTAACTTTTGATTTTTGTGCTTTTAGATGTCAAAAAACGATGTATTAAGTGGTATCCAAAGTCCAAACAACCTGCCAATTAGTGATTTTTTTTAATTTCTTTTTGAAGCATATATCTGTAGTGATAATAATATTAATATATTTGAATTAACAATTTCGATTATATTATCAAGTGCTTATAATATTGGATTACATTAACTCATGCAGAGCTTTTGGTTAATTCAATGTTGGTCTGGGATTTGCTTCTTAATAACTCATGCAGAGATTTTGGTTAACAAGCTGGGCTCCAACTCCTCTTTGAATTGCAACACCTAATCTATAAAAAATAAAACTACCTAAGCCGCTACTGGCATCATTGCTCACCAAATAATTCCGTAGAGGCTTGAAAAAAAACAAGAGTATCATCACCAAGCTCCC
The DNA here is from genome assembly GCA_023531295.1 of Papaver armeniacum. Lineage (NCBI taxonomy): Eukaryota > Viridiplantae > Streptophyta > Magnoliopsida > Ranunculales > Papaveraceae > Papaver > Papaver armeniacum. The sequence continues at coordinate 16,849 of JAJJWW010009304.1, read as the reverse complement.
CTAAAGTAGAGAAGGCCATAACACCCAAGCCGTAACCATGTGCAGCACACTTATTCAAATACTTGGCACGTTTACGAGAAATGGCACCAGAAATAGCCTTTCCAGGGGCAAAGGAGCGGACACCCTCACCAGTGAATGGAGAGACGCCTGTGACATCCATACAAACATCTTGCCCATTTTCCCAGTTAAGAACAAGAATATCAGCTGGCTTTAGATCTCTACCATCATCCGAATGAAGACCTAGTGAAACCTCCTTGCGCGCAGGTACATTGGCTTTGTAACAAATGTCGATGACAACATCACGAACAACATCATGGCGAAACTTATACCTAATATCCTTAGAACAATGAAGTGCATGATCACCAAAGATGTCCATAGGTTTGCTACAACTTGGACATGAACTATTCTCAACGAACATAGGAATACCAAGGCGATAACAGAGCACATCTCTAAATTGTCTAGGCCCGAGGCATTGATTAAGCCGCTAATAGGTACCGCCAAAAGGTAGTCTTGTGCGTGCTTGACACGGTTACATTGCCATAAGATGGAATCTCTTTCGGACATAAGAAATTGGTGCGGGATTTGCTTCTTAACCGCATCAAAATAAACTACGCTAAGGAATGCATAGAAGGGCGGGAATCATCGACACGGTAAGTAGACGGTAATCCACATACACAGGTGAAGGTCCGAAGAGCCAAATCGATAAGATGGACCTTTGTCTGTTGAGAATAAATTACCAAGGATCACTTTCTCACCTTGAAGTAGTCTGCTCGAGAAGCAAGATAACAATAAGCCCGAGTGTCGACCATGGTATAAATGCCAAGTCCACCATCTTTAATTGGTAAGGTAGCTAATCTCTTAAATAAAGGACCGAAACCCACACCATCTCCCGGTAATTAAAAGTCTTAGATACTTGAAATAACTGGTCATCAAAGAGGTCGGTGGCGGGTTGAAGAGCGGCGAGGATTGGTAGTCCGCATTACAAAGTAAAGTCCGGACACTCCGATACAATTGCAAAGTAAAATCATCTCACTTTGAGGATCCCCGAGTTTTTGATCGCATCCATTAGTTGAACAGTTTTGTGCACCCTGTTCAACAACATATCGCTAATGAAGTCCATATCTAAACTCACTGGACCACCCAAAAGTTTGACACCTTTAGAAGGTCTACCAATATCCAGAGGGAAAACATCCTCTGCTGCACTCCTAGGATCAGGGGAAGTCCAAAAGACTTCCGTTTTCTTTATATTGAGGTGTAACCCCCTGCTCGGACCTTCAGATTCAATTATACGCAAAGCCTTAGCTACCTCCAAGGTATCACCAACAATTGTTCCATCATCGAGGTATCAGGCATGCAAATCGAGTTTGCACCGAGAAGCAATATTCTTCACTAAGGGGTGAAGAGTCAATGCAAATAACAAGGGACGGAGGGGATCCCCTTGTTGCACACCAAGTGCTGAGGACAAGATATATTGGGCATAATAAAGCTTAGCTGGACGTAAGTAGCAAAATTCTACCCAGCGAGAAATACCTGGACAATGGATGCGCACTTCCTTGATGAGCTGAGACCTGCTCACCATGTTGAAAGCATTTGAAAAGTCAATTAGCAACATTGACATATTGTCTGAATGGCCCTTCATCTCCAAAAGGCGGTTTACAGCATGTAAAATACCTTCCCCTCCTACCGGAACACCAACCCCGAATTGGTAGTCACCTAAATAAGAAGTCATATCTTTTTCAATAGCAAAAGCAGCCACCTTGAAACCAATCTACGCCAAACTGTTCCTACCGCAATGGGCCTAAGACCTCCCCGCCCGGTAATGGCGTCAAAGGTGCGCTAGCAATATACTCGCCTAGTTCACTAGGGCACTTTCCGACCAACCAAAGGTTGACAACCCCAGAAATAGACAAAACCAAATCATCGACACTTTGCCGTTTGCTCCGCTAAGAACATCAACTAAGTGTTGCGCACGTAGACCATCACGACCACATGACGTACCCTTAGGGAAGCTTTTAATTGCTCCCAAAATGTACCTTTGAACCCACACAAATGGGGTCAATGGTGATATCATCCGTGGGAACCTCGGGAGGTGAGGTTGTCGGATGTTTGTCCAGACAAGTCGACATAAGTCTGCTCTTTCAAAAGGGGCCACCCTGGACGATGATAAAACCCAAATCGCGAGCGAAATGACCCGAGTTAATCTTCTTCGGCAAGCACGATGGTTGATGCTTGCTCGCTTCTCTTCTCGCCTTCTTATCGTCGTCCTTCGTAGAGCCCCAACGAGCGGGCTGCCGGAGCAATTTCTTCACTAAAATGGAACACCCATTAGGCTTCTTCCAATCGTTGAGAGCACGGAGAATTGCTGCCACACTGCAATCTCTACGCCCGCTTGTACTTCCGCTCTGCAAAACTTTTAGGTTGGTACATCGACAGAGTGCGAGATAGGGAGAAGCGGGAGTCGAATCAACTCGATAAATTGGAGGGAACAAAGCTAGAACACGGTCGAGATAAGCTTTGAATCCGTTCGAAAGATGTTTTCTAACTATGGTTAAGTCCTAGTTTAGCGATGTCACATCTTGATTATCCAGCGGCTAGGAAGATGCTCGTTCAAATTATGCTCGCGCGCCGCGCGATCAAAATTTTCCCCGAGTTAGAGGGAAAGAAAGATAGAGATATTGGAGGAAGTCAGAAACCCTGCTCAGTCACGGGTATGGGAATCATACAGGATTAATGGCCCACAATCCACTTATAAGAAATATCGCTTTTTGAACGTTGGAATCTCAACTGAACATGGACCACACCCATTGACAAGACAAATCTAGGGTAAAAAAATACAAATATGTGAAGGTATTTTTTACCTTCACATATTGTTTTGGGAAGACTGCATTGAAAAATGAATGCAGGTAGGTCTGCTAGTTACGGGGTTTGCGAGTAGAGTGAAATTGGCCCTCAAAACCAAGCAAATGCTTTCAAAATGAGGTCTTGCAGGTTAAGACTTTTAAGTTCTCTTTGCTTGCTTAATTGTTTTGTTTGAATCATTTTTTGGGACCAGCCTTTTTTTGGGACCATTGTTTTATTTTGGATAAGACATTAGAAGTAAATTTAGGTCACCCTTATCTAGATATTTATATTAATACCTAAATTACCCTCGTGATTAATTTTGGGTAATAATTAGTGAGAGTTCTTATCTTATATACCCGTATATAGGATAAGCATTTATTAGCTGTCTATAATTTTATTGATTCTGCAAATATTTGTATCGGAAAAATAAACTTTTATAATACAATAATTACTCTAATAAAGATTAGATTATTTCCACAAATACCCTTAAATTCTAGAGATTCTTTATTTGACCTGTGTAACCGTTTCTTCTTCCTCTCGTCTCTGTTCACAGACTTACAGCTTCTATGAAGCTCTATTAAATTTAGACAATGAAAATCAGTTTATCTTTGAAAGAAAATCCTCCTTAACCCAGACCCCAAGATCAAAACATAACGTATAACCGATTTCCAACCTAAACCGATCCAAATCAAGTCTGTTCAAACCATAGATTCATCTTGATAGAACCCTAAAAAAATATCTCAAACAGTTACCAACTGCAATTCTTTTTAATCTTCTACCAGTGTCTTTCGATTTGCTCGTTCACCTTGATTATCAACATAATCAATCGCATCTGTTGAGAAAATTTTAAAGTCCCTAACCTTTGGAATAAATCAGGGAAATTAACTATTTTGCAAGCATGGTTATAACTCTAATCTTGTTTATTCATTTTGCATAAGAATAAAAATGGTGATGTTATTTGGGTTTTTGAGATTCTCCCGAGATCTATCAATGGCGGAATGGTCGAAGGGAAGATTCTTTGTGATTATAAATAAGGATATTTTTGGAAACTTTCCTGTATTTAATGAGTAGTTTTTGGAAAATTATATTATTATAGTTCCAAAAAAAATTGGTGAAAATAATAGAAAATGGGGGCAGTTAATAAATGCTTATCTTGTGCCCTGGTATACAGATTAACAGGACCCATAATTAGTTAGTGTTAATAATAGTTAGTGTAATGATTAGTGAAATGATTAAGTTAAAGATAATTAGTGAAATTAAAAAATCAGATGGGTTTTTTTTTAAAAGAAGTAGAATTATTGAGAGAGTAAAGTTAGAGAAGATGAAGAAGAAAAACATGGATTTTACTAACCACAACCGGAGGAAGAGTATTTGGGGTACCCAGGTATGCTTCAAACTTAGATAATGTTGGTTGAATTGATCCAAAATTTCAAAAAAAATGTAAATTTTTTAAGTAGATTTGGGATTGTTCGGTTACCTTATGTGAAGAACAGGTAACCGAACACAACTGAAAGTGTAGTTCGGTTACTTTTTCCAAACACGCAGGTTACCGAACTCGCTTTTAATGGAGGTTTTTAGTCATTCGGTTAACAGACATGTAACCGAACTTTGTTTATAGGATTTACAGAGTTATGTTCGATTTTCCCGCAATGTTGCCGAACTTTAGGGTCTAGAAGTTCGGTTGGTTCGCAACCAATATCTAACTGAACTTCGCGTTAATTAAGATTTTACCAAGTGTACAAAGTTCGGTTGTTTCGCAAACTTCATACCTACCAATATCTAACCGAACTTCACGCAATTAGTGAAGAGTTCGGTTTGTCAAGGTTTTTTGCGAACAACCCGAATATGGTGGGACAAGTTCGGTTAAATTGAAACTCAACATAGTGGGAAAAATAGGACAGTTCGGTTACATTGGATTTTTTATTTTTTTGTAATAAGTTCGGTTAGAAAATAGTTTTAGCCTTCTTTGCGAACCAACCGAACATAGTGGGACAAGTTCGGTTAAATTGAAACTCAACATAGTGGGCAAAATAGCACAGTCCGGTTACATTGGTTTTTTTTTTTTTTTTTTGTAATATTGATAAAGTTCGGTTAGGAAATAGTTTTAGCCTTCTTTGCGAACCAACCGAACATAGTGGGAAAAGTTCGGTTAAATCAAAACTCAACATAGTGGGCAAAATAGCACAGTCCGGTTACATTGGTTTTTTTTTTTTTTTTTGTAATATTGATAAAGTTCGGTTAGGAAATAGTTTTAGCCTTCTTTGCGAACCAACCGAACATAGTGGGAAAAGTTCGGTTAAATCAAAACTCAACATAGTGGGCAAAATAGCACAGTTCGGTTACATTGGATTTTTTTTATTTTTTTTGTAATATTGGTAAAGTTCGGTTAGAAAATAGTTTTAGCCTTCTCTGCGAACCAACCGAACTGGCAGTTCGGTAACCTAATTTGAAATCCTAAGGAACCGAACTGTTCTTCAGGAAGTTCGGTTAAGAAATTAGGTTTTTTTTGAAACTCGTCCTAACCGAACAAGGCACTGTAACTTCCATTTGAACCCTATTTTGATGATTTCTATTCAATTAAACGAATCAAAATCAAACCAACTAAACCAAAACCTTAAGTAAACAATCCTGGATGTCTTATATATAGGTTAAACTTCCATTTGAACCCTATTTTGATGATTTCTTTTCAAATAAACGAATCAAAATCAAACCAACTGGCTTTTTTTCTTTCTCAAAACCAGTTCGTGTGCGGCTAGGATAGGGGAGGGTCTGATCTTTGTTTTTTGTTAATAGATTAGGATTATGTTAAACTTTGGTAGTTATTAGTTTAGTTTTAATTTTAATTAGGATTAAGGGAAAATTGGTAATGTCACTACTTTAGGACATCCCTTATAATTATAGGATAGATGGCCTTATAAAACAATGGTCCCAAAAAAGGCTGGTCCCCACAAAATGATTCTTTTGTTTCGGCTGGTACAACTACAATCACAACCACCTGTCAGACCAACTCAACTGTTGGACACAAGAACCAGCTCATAATCCTGGTGACTCTCTTGTCTTGCCACCATTTAGATACATTTATGTTTTCCAAGCCCAGCAAGTAAGTCAAAGCTTTCCATAAGAGCAGAAGAAGCATAAAAGAATTTGGTCAAACTTCCTAGATGTTTTCCATTAGAATCTCTAGCAATTGCAGCAGCAACCCCATCTGTGTTTGTGAAGGCAGCATCCACATTAATCTTTATGTCTGAAGTAGGCCGTTGACTCTTCGGTGTGCAGGTTGAAATCAAGACCAATCTTCATAAGCTTGTGACGGAATTGCAGTACAAGAGAATTCTTGCTGCTCAAATAACTTTCTGTTCCTCAATTCCCAAATGTTCCACGGAATGCAAGCACCAATATTGAAAGTTTTGAAATTATCATCATGATGTAACCAATTCTGAATAAAGGGTCTCTTGCCTATTGCTCAGTGAAATAACCAGATTAAAACTAGAACATGAAGGTATATTACCAGCCAATAACTTATAACAAGAATTTGCTGTAAAGTTACCTGTGGGTGTTTTTAATCAAGCCGATCTTTCAGTTTATTGTCTCCCATAATGTGGAGGGAACTGGTAGCAGTATCCTCAGTTGGAGAGAATAGTGAGTGAAGAACATTCCAAACCTGTGTTAGTTGTTACAGAGACAACTATTCAGAAACATACTATGGAAGGTCTGAAACCTGGAATCCATGGGTCTTCCCATATTCTGATAGAAGAGCCATTTCCAACTAGCCAGCAGCAGTTATCTGCTAGTATTGGTCTAACTGAAATTATGCCACTCCATGTTGATGAACAACCAGTAGTGAATTCTTTAGTCCAGAAATCTGAATTTGTCAGATATCTAGCCTTTGGAATTTCAACCCACATTGCATTTGGCTTTGTAAGGAATCTCCAGGCTAGTTTAACCAGAAGTTTATTTACAAACTCCATGTCTCAAATCCCCATCCATCTTTGACTTGCAAATCTTCCTCCGTGATACGAAGTAAAGCTTTATGTGTGATATGTCATATCCGCACCAGAATGACCTTTGTATCTTCATTATATGTTGAAAACACCTTTTAGAAGAATACATGCAACCATTGAGAGTGTTGCAATAGAAGATAAAACTGACTTTGACAGCACAGTTCTACCAGCAGATGATAGAATATGTTGCCTCCAACCAGAAAGTTTTGAACTGAAATTTGAAGTTAAGAAATCAGAGGATTCCATGCATCAGATTTGTCTTCTTTATACTTGAATTTCTTGGGATGACTTACAAGTTATAACACAGCGTGCGATCCTTCTTGTGCCTTCATCAACAGTTTTTGGGCAGAGTTACCCCTTAGAAAAAAGGTGCTGGCTGCTAAATTCTACTTTCTGCTCAGCAAAAAACAGCAAAAAAAATGTCGATTATAATCTATATACCAGAACCACTTAACCTGAAGCTAATAGAAAAATGAATGACTCATCAAGACAGATTAAATGAGATAAGTAATGAAACTTAAAAGATGTTAACAATAGAAAGGAAACAGAGAAAAACTTTCAAAATTTCAGTCAGAAAAAAGATTTTCTTGCTTGAGGTAAAGAAATTCAATCTAAGACAGCAACACTTGTTGCTGTAAGAAAATGTCATTCACCTACAAACTTAAAAACATAAGATCACGCACAACCTCCGCGATCCACATACAGAAACTTGCTTCAATGGCCTCGACTAATATAGATCTTTTCATAGCAAAATTTCAAATTAATTAGATAAGGCAAATTAAACCATGTACAGTAATAGCACCTTGCACCATTCAAACAAAGTTATTCTAACAAGACACTGAATCAAAACACACAGACACTGTGTTAGCTATATGGGACGGTTTCACATGAAAGATGCAAATGTAATAAGTATGTTTGAAGATAACATAATTCATCTTCCTTCACTTTGTTGTTTATGTCAGGATTTAGAATAAAAATAGATGTCCTACTTGGCTGCAATTTTGGTTACTAGCTAGACCCATAAGCTTTTTTAAACTTCTTATGTTAATTTACAGCAGGGATTGTAGCTCAATACTTGTCTTGATGCTTGTAGGGTTGGATTTAGGTCTTGTAGCTTATGTGAACTGCTTTGCATTGCTCGAAACAGATGAACAAATTGGTTCTCAACCTTGGTTGTGTTTGGTGCTGATTTTATCATAAGCCATAGCTAAACATGCAAGAAAGTTCCCTAGGCCTCAAGGTTTTCATTACATTGCTCTAGTACTTTTTTCAGAGATAATTGCGTAGCTCAACAAGGTTTTCATTAGAATGCTCTTTCTTCTGGAACAATTGGAATAAGATCCCGAAGCGGCTAAGCCTATTTTTACTGTATGAACGAACAAACCAAAGAACATTTCATTCTACAACTATCTATTTTTGGAGCTTAAAGGATACAATTTTCACCTAGACAGACTCTTGACTACTTTCCTTTACGACACCCAAAACCCAATTCATAGATGGTTGTCTAGTGAACCTGCAAAGCAACAATTAGTCAATTACTAAACTAGTTGGCATGTGATTGCTAAGCATTGCTAAGGCAAGAGGAACCAGAGAATGCAAGACTGTGCCGTGTAACTTCTTCGATCCACAGCGATTGAAAGGTTTGCCCGAGTTAACCGATTTTGACTAAAGCACTCTCAACAACTGTAACTAACCTATAAGTAAAAGGCAAAAATGCATAAGAATAACAATTTACTATTAACAGTGATGGGAGTCAACGGACAAAGCTACTCAAGCAGACGAAACCCCTGATTTTTAGCAAATTAACAAGTCAAGGAATATCAAAAAATACCTTACCTTGCATGGTCCTCAGCAAGTCTTGAAGTTTCTTTTATCAAAATGCTAGCAAGCCAGTCAGCAAGAAGAATAGCATGCTCCCACACCACTTACAGAGGCTTTAATATTTTCCCCGTCCAGTTAACAATTACAGCTTCCATATGAATGGTTCCCAAATCATTTCTTCAAAGAAAACAATGAACCTTTACACCTTCGAATAGATTTTTGCGCCTTTCGACCTTCAAGTGCAGCGGGATCCTCATCCATAACAAATCCTCAATCTTGTAGAACCCACCTGACAGCATCCTGAAGAGACAAAAGCCAAGGGATAGGACTGGGTTTGACCAGCAGCCTTTAAGAAAAGAAGTTGCAAAAGTAACGACCTACAAAACGCTATAAGCCTTATGATTGTGTTCACATTTCTGATACTAATAGCTGAACCTCAATGCTGCAGATTATCTAAAGTTTGAAGGTGGCATAAGAATAAGCTAAGGCCAAATAAGCTCAAAGCATAGAATAAGCCAAGGGTAATTGACATCTTCCAATCTACGTTTAGAATACCAAATAAGCTCAAAGCTACTAGCAATTCACTAGTCCTTTGCAGAAAATCAAATCAATCAAGCCTATAATTCACTTGGTTTTTCTTCAATTGTGTCTCTTTAACTGAATAAAATAAGGAAAATATTACAAAAATCAAAATCAATTCCAAAATGTAATTCAGTTAAATCATCACATTTCATAGACTTTCTTACTCCATAGCCAACTCAACCACCTTCCCTACGTTTAGTGGAGATGACTGATGTAATAATGACAAGGAATCATTTTATGACAAGTAAAAGCATAAGCTGAGTTTGATCCATCCAAGCGGAAAATAATACCTCCCATTGCTGAAACCAAACAATTCACTTGCCCGCTGGAGGATCTGTGTAATGTGACATCTATCAGAAAGCGTCATGTATTAGGGTCAAAATTTTGGAGAAGCAAAAATCTACTACGTAACTAGAAGGACATGTCATTGAACACAACCGCAATGGATATGGAAAAAGAGAACTCATTTGAAAAAATAACTACAGGCATCAAGCGAGAGACTCAAACAAGGAGGTATTAAAGGTGGATCTTCTAAAACTTCCTTTTTTAAACTGAAGTCGAAGACTAGATGCCTGATTTTGGAAATAAGCCAAAAAGGCTCTGATGGTTTCTCTGTGGGGTTTTGATAAACCATTCCATAAAGAGTGCACTCCTTCAACAATATCATACCTGTCAAATTATGAACTCAGCACACTAATTCAACAGTCCCACGACCACGGAACCTAGCAAAAGAAAAACAAAAATCTAAAATTAAGAATCTGAAGGCATGATTTGACTTGATAACCCCACTACATAAAATCGACCGAACAAGATAAACCATGCTAGGAAAAAACAGGAAACAACAAGATATTCTCAGAGTGTGAGTAATTTTGTGTAAAGAAAAGATTTATCACATGTTTTAAAAAGCTAATCAAGAAGCAAATCGTGATTTTGGTATTCTTCGATCAGTCAAGCAAAAGATATTTCTAAATGGTAACTCCTCCCAATAGAGGTAACAGTCAACATAGAAACCTGGCTCAAAATGACATTTATTTCAAATCTTGCCACAATAAAGTGGAAGAAGTGAAAGCGGCTTAAGAGGGTTAGGCAGGCTCTCCAAAACTATGGCCAAAAATGTGCACCAGTAGACATCAAATGGAGGTTAAAGTCTTTAGTGAATTGAAATGAACATACATTATTCAAATTTCAAACAAAATTAACCAGCCTAGTTTTGAATAGGGAAAGGCAGATTAGATCATAGTACCATTCTGATTTCGCGTGTTCTCAATCAAGATGTAACGGTGTCCAAGCAATCTTCATATACCAAGAGCTTCAGTGATTTCATCTAACATGCAATCTCAAACGTCTCGATCAAAATTCATCTAATACCTCCAACACCTATACAAGATCACTTTGTATCATCTTAAACAAACTATTTGATTCAATACAATACAATCAAACATCATAATATTAGCTGAAGAAATCTAATTTGTTAAAATTACACTGAACAATTTCTGCAGTCCTTTATCCGTCATCAGAAACACGTAGTTGTCAACTTTTTCATCTCTTCAACGACGCCAGTTCCAGTTCCTCTCCAGCTGATACAATTTCATAAAACTGATCAAATTCTCACCAGAAAATGACATGACAAAAAATCAAAATAAACAAAAATTAAAAGAATCAAAAATTCTCAGGGTTAGCCATATACCTAGAGAGAATGAAGAAGCAGAAGGAGAGAGAAACTGAAATTGAGAAAGGAAAGCGGGACGGACCTACAAATCAATATGTACGCCAGCTGTACTGTATTCGGTGTACCCCGATTTGACGATTCAATCCTAACTCGAACCGCGTGAGTTCACACGGTTAAGTTCCATCACATTACTGAACTGAACCTTTGGTATTTAGCACTTGCCGTCGTCTTAACTTAGGAAACTATACCATCGCAGCTAAGATTTAGAAGGTGAAGTTGGTTTCCAAATATTGTTCTCAGTAACACTACAAATAGCAGCCTGCAAGGTCTCAACCAGAAACATAACAAACAAAAATATTCAGTAGCCCGGTAGCAAAATTAATCTGGTATCTCTCTGGTAATATTCTTCTGCAGTGCTCTCTTTTTTTGCTTTTTATTCTTCTTTAGTAATCAAGCAGAAAAAAGTCAGTTAGTTAAGGAAGAAAAAGAATGGCAGAGGGTGGTGACTTACTTGATCAAAAACAGTATTGGTACCATCGTTTATTTGGTAGTAGTGATTTTGAAGATGAACAACCACTTCCAAGTCCTCCTATTGTTCAAACAAAACCGCAAGAAAGATGTATTCTCAGGCTTAGAGTGAGAAAGATACCAGGGACTAATATGTATCAAAACCTTTCATATAAAAATCAAGATGATGTAGTTCAGGAGCCCAAAGTTGAAGATGCTAATAAAGCGGAAAGGAAATTACATTGTGAGGAAAGACTAGATGATGTAGTTCAGGAGCCCAAAGTTGAAGCTGCTAAAAGGAAATTACATTTTGAGGAAAAACAAGAAAAGGCAGCAGGGAACAAGATTACTGCTAAACAGAAGCTGCAGGTGAGCAAATGTGCTAAAAAGAACCATGGAGACACTGTCAGGGCGCGAATAGAGTGGAGAAGTAAACATCTAGCCGTCCGGAAAAGTAAATATCTACAGGTCCACAAGCCCAATCTCCTGATTGGATTCTGACTTTCTTTTCTTCCTTCCACTTTTGCTTTGTGCATCGGATGTAATGTAATGTAATTGAAACACACTGAAATGCTTGATTGGTTTTAAGGCTTTAAGAAACTAAACCTCTTATTCATAATGCAAGTTTATTGATTGTCTGTGTGTATGATGATTATACCATGATACAAAAACTTGCTTCAATGACCTCGGCCAGGGTGTCCGTAAAATAGATCTTTCCATAGCAAAATTTCCAATTAATTAGCACCACTTGATAATGCATATGAAACCATGTACAGTAATAGCACCCTGCACCATTTAAATAAAGTTATTCATAACAAGACACTGAATCACAAACACACAGACACTGTGTTAGCTATATGGGACGGTTTCACATGAAAGATGCAAATGTAATAAGTATGCTTGGAGATAACAGATACAAGGTAGTATGATTCTTCTTTCTTCACTTTGTTGTTCATGTCAGGATTTAGAATAACAATAGATGTCCTACTTGGTTGCAATTTTGGTTACTAGCTAGACCCGTTAGCTACCTTAAACTTCTTTTGTTAATTTACAGCAGGGATTGTAGCTCAATCCCCGTTAGCTACCTTAAACTTCTTTTGTCAGGATTTACCACTTGTCTTGATGCTTGTGGCGTAGGAGTTAGGTCATGTAGCTTATGTGAACTGCTGTGCATTGCTTGAAACAACAAATTGGTTCTCAAACTTGGTTGTGTTGCTTTTCTCATAGGCCATAGCTAAACATGCAAGACAGTTCCCTAGGCCTCAAGGTTTTCGTTACATTGCTCAAGTACTTCCTTACAGAAATAATTGCGTAGCTCAACAAGGTTTTCATTACAATGCTCTTTCTTCTGGAACAATTGGAATAAGATCCCGAAGCGGCTATGCCTATTTTTACTGTACGAAAGAACCCAAAGCACATTTCATTCTACAACTATCTATTTTTGGAGCTTAAAGGATACAATTTTCAACTAGACAGACTTTTGACTACTTTCCTTTAAGACACCCAAAACCCAATTCATAGTTGTCTAGTGAACCTGCAAAGCAACAATTACTAAACTAGTTGGCAAGTGATTGCTAAGCATTGCTAGCGCCTAGCGCAAGAGGAACCAGAGAATGCAAGACTGTGCAGTGCAACTTCTTCGATCCACAGCAATCAAAATGTTTGCCCAAGTTAACCAATTTTGGCCAAAGCACTCTCAACAAGTCAAGGAATATCAGAAAATACCTTACCTTGCATGGTCCTAAGCAAGTCTCGAAGTTTCTTTTATCAAATGCTAGCAAGCCAGTCAGCCAGAAGAATAGCATGCCCCCCACACTAGCAACAGAAAACTTACCACTTACAGAGGCTTTAATAATTTTCCATCCAGATAGCAATTACAGCTTCCATATGAATGGTTCCCAATCATTTCTTCAAAAAAAACACTGAACCTTTACACCTTTGATTAGATTTTTGCGCCTGTCCACCTTCAATTGCAGCGGGATCCTCATCCAAAAAAATCCTCAAACTTGTAGAATCCACTTGACAGCATCCTGGAGTGACAAAAGCCAAGGAAAAGGACTGGGTTTGACCGGCAGCCCTTTAAGAAGAAGTTGCAAAAGAAAGCACCTACAAAACCTCTCTAAGGCTTATGATTGTGTTCCCATTTCTGATACTAATAGCTGAACTTCAATGCTGCAGATCATCTAAAGTTTGAAGGTGGCATAAGAGTATAAGCTAAGGCCAAATAAGCTCAGAGCATAAGAATAAGCTAATTGACACCTTCAATTTACGTTTAAAAGGCCAAATAAGCTCAAATCTACTAGCAATTTCACTAGTCCTTTGCAGAAAGTCAAATAAATCAAGCCTATAATACATTTGATTTTCTTTAATTGTGTCTTTTTAAATGAATCAAATAAGGAAAAATTACAAAAATCAAAATCATTTCCAAAAAGTAATTCGGTTTCGGCTAGATCATGACATTGCATAAACGATTTTCATTTGATTCATTTCCAAAAATTAGGCAATTGATTTCAGTGACAAGATAATTGGATTAGAAATTGAAATGGAACACACTTCATAACATTTGAGTTACTACTTACATTATATGAAACCCTAATTCAACCCCCAGATTGAAACCATCGAAACTAAACAAACCCCCCATTTCTAAGACCAAAATTCACAGAAACAGCTATTAAGAACTAGTAAATTTGGTAACAGCTTTAGTACCCTCAGAAACAGCATGCTTGGCTAATTCACCAGGAAGAACAAGACGAACAGCAGTCTGAATCTCTCGAGAAGTGATAGTTGGTTTCTTATTGTACCTTGCTAATCTAGACGATTCAGCAGCAAGTTTCTCAAAGATATCATTAATGAAACTGTTCATGATTCCCATAGCTTTGCTTGAAATACCAATATCAGGATGAACTTGTTTCAGAACTTTGAAGATGTAGATCTTGTATGTCTCAACTGATTTCTTTGATTTCTTCTTCTTCTTATCTGCTGTTGAAGCATCTTTGCTTGGTAACTTCTTCTCGGCTCTGGGTTTCTTCTCTGCTGGTGCTTTCTCGGCTTTCTTCTCTTCGGCGGGCTTCTTCTCTGCTGGTTTCTTCTCTGCTTTGGGTGCCATTACAGAAAATGCTTGAAGGAAAACTGAAAATTTTTAGTGGAGTTAAAAGATGTTGTGATTTGATTCGGAGAGAGAGCACGAGTTTATATAGAGATGCTGCTGGAACCTGATTGGCTTACTATGTTTCATACGGATCGATATTTATACCGTTGATTAAAGTTAGAATTAATGGACGGATCATATAAGAGGAGCTTATTTGCAACACGGTGTTGGTGGGGTATGATTAGCTCGTTTTGTTTCATACGGATCGATGATGTGGACAGTAGATTGTGTAAAGATATCGTATTAAATTATTGAGATTTATCGGATTTTTTAAAATAGAGAGAGCCGAGAGGGAAGATTTTGCGGTTTTGGAGCGAGACTTCTTCGTTTGGTTTCAGAATTGAGTGGCTATTGGCTTGTTGGAACCGTCTTCTAGTCATCCACAAGCTATAAGTGACTGCTTAATCAATTTGCAAAAACTGCGCCTACATGTTATTCATCATTTTTACCGTCATGTAGGAAATACCATATGGTCCTAGAAATAATATACTAGAGATTCTAGTCCAATTGACCTACTAATCGATTATGCTTTGGTCCTATTTAAAAGAATATAAATTATCATTTGGTCCTAAAAATTATAGTTTGGTCCTAGGGTGATGTCATGGATGATGTAAATGACATCTTGTAGTGGCAAAAACACCCTTATATTATTGTTTGGTCCTTGAAAATAATGGTTTGGTCCTAAGGTGATGTCACAGTCCTTTGTTTTTTTCTTTCACTTAATAAAAATAAATAAATAAAACTTAAAACTTAAATATCTTTTGAACCATATGTCTAAAAATGATATATATTCGGAAAGCCCTCGACGATAGCTTTCCAACGAGTACCATTGTCGCTATGTTTCGGAGCTTTTATTTTTTTTGCCTTATTTTTTAGCTATAAAATGAACTATTATACGAGTTCATTCTACAAAATGAACTACATTGATGAACTATTATATTCTGGAATGAAGTCCATATAAAAACCTAAAAAAAAGAGACTTCATTCCGTAAAAATGAAGTCCATATAAAACATATACAAAACGAGACTTCATTTCGAATGAAGTCCATATAAAAACATGAAAAAAAGCAAGACTTCATTCCAAAAATGAAGTCCATATAAAACATATACAAACAGACTTCATTTCTCGAAATGAAGTCCATATAAAAACATGAAAAAAAAACAGACTTCATTCCGTAAAATGAAGTCCATATAAACACATACAAATGTACTTCATTTCTAATGAAGTCCATATAAAAACATGAAAAAAACAGACTTCATTCCAAATGAAGTCCATATAAAAAGCATAAAAAAATGACTTCATTTCGGAATGAAGTCCATATAAAACACATACAAACAGACTTCATTTCTAGAATGAAGTCCATATAAAAACATGAAAAAAACTGACTTCATTCCAGTATGGAATGAAGTCCATATAAAAACCTGAAAAAAAACAGACTTCATTCCAAAATGAAGTCCATATAAAAACATCAATATCTTCATCTTCAAATGAAGTCTGTTTTTTTTCATTCTCGGAATGAACTACTATTATATTGAAAAAAATTAAAAGCTCCGAAACATAGCGACAATGGTACTCGTTGGAAAGCTATCGTCGAGGGCTTTCCGAATATATAAAATTTATTAATTTTTGACATATATTTTGAGAGATATTTAATTTTTAAACTTTTAAATATTAACGTAAGAATGAGTAGAGAAAATAAACAAGAGAGATTTTAGTAGAGAAAATAAACAAGAGAGAAACCATTCACGTGAGAGGAAAAAATAAGAGAGGGAAGGGGTACTTTAGATATTTTAATAATTATGGACCAAATGGAAAAGGTGATTTGTGAAAGGACCAAATAGACATGGGACCACCTTGAAAAGGACCAAACCATATTTTTCCCTACCGTCATATTCCACTTACGTTTTCTAACAAAAAAAACATAAATTAGAAAACAACATAATATAATCAAAATTCATTAGAAGAATATCATTTAAGCATATGAATTTGACACTAAAATATAATAGATTATACACTTGTAATAAAGCTCTCACAATACTAGGCCTTAGAGCAACCACAATAATGAACGGGACTAAATACAAAAAGCCAGACTAAAAGTTAAAAAAATTGACTCTTTAGTGGTGAAAGACTAAAGTTTAGTCCGACGGACTATATAACAACCCATGAAGTTGAGAGGATGTATAAAGAACGTATGTTAGTGAGGCGTGGGTATTATAGACGTATGTTAGGTTGGACCATCTCAGATCTTAAAGGTATAAGTCCCACAATTTGCATGCATC
>JAJJWW010009303.1:0-41964 GCA_023531295.1 Papaver armeniacum | reverse complement strand
AGTACACTAATTTATCTCCATTGCCACGTGCGCTAACAGGGTCCACGTGGATGACATCACTCACAGGATGGATCATAGGGGCATCCGTGGCACTCAGATAACGTGCCATCGGTCGAGACCAACGGTCAGAAATAAAGGGGCACCCAAGATAGATGAGTCCCGCGTAGCACCCAAGGATGGCCTTAACCCATCACGAGGTAAGACGTAATCAACGGTCGAGGTAGTCCAACCGACATGGACATGACAAGAGGACTCGACACCACCCGCGTGGACCGGGACGCTCCAACCACCCGCATTTAATGTAGCTCGAGAATACGTGTCGGACGACCGGGCGATGGAAACAAGGGTTGGTCACGTGATGAATCGGGATATAGTCGAAGCCGCGGAGTGACATAGAAGTCCGCGGACCACGCCCGCGGATAATATTCAAGTCCGCGTACAATGCACGTAACACAAGAAGATAAGATCTCAACAACTCATTGTCGCAGGGACCCACCAAGTTTGGCTATAAATATGTATCCCCCCCCACCGAGAGTGAGGGATCGAAAAAAAGGAGAGAGGAGAGAGAATAGGGAGAAGTAAGTGAGTCTTAGCTCATGTGTTCGATGATCACAAGATCTTGTGATCATCTTTGTAACCATTTATTTTATAGTGGATCTCCTCGGGCACCCGTGGACGTAGGCGTTAGTGCTGAACCACGTATATCGTTGTCTCTTTCATCTTTGTCCCGATAGTTTTATTTACATACTCGTATTCCGCATCTATCTGGATCCCCGGAAGATGATAATGAGATCATGACAAACTAGAGGGGTTTGGAATCTATGATTTATCTTCTATCTATGCTTATTCATACCTCTCACACCTCAGTGCACGTATTCAACTTGTGTAAAAATTGTTTGTGATCACGTGGAAGCGAAACCCGATCTCGTGTTCACAATTTGGCGCTAGAAACAGGGACCTTGTCCCTAGAAAGATTTATCTTTTCCGTGACTTCACAAAATTCAACCTCAAAATTTTTATTTAAAAACGCAAAATGCATCTATTCATGGATTCGTTTTTCGCACACATCTATGTCTATTGTGTTTTCTACCAACAGATCTGAGCATTATATGACTTTTAAACAAACAAACAGATCTGGGTTTTAGCCAGCAGATCTCGTTCTTAGACTCGTTTCTCATTTTTAGCCACCAGACCTTTGTTCTTAGACTATTGTGTTTTTTACCAATACATCTAGGTTTTAACTAGAATTTCAAACAAAGTTTCCACCAAAAGATTTGGACTTTTTTTGCAAATAACGACCCATGGATTTTATCTCGGGCAAATCCGCATCCGTCTATGACTTTCGTGTTGATTCGCCAAATTAACAACCCGAATACACCCATTACCGCTAGAAATCTAGTTTATGAAGACAAAGTTAAACTAACGGCTAACCCGCGGACTTTTGGGTCTCGGATTACCTCTCATGTCCCTTGTGCAGATTATTACAATGGAAAGTAACAAAGATACTTTGGGAAGACAAAGATAACTCCAAGAGATACTCAAAGGACCACACCAAAGAATAACAAGGAGCGATAAAAGGGCGAAGGACGATAGCCGCGGATAACATGCATCGGGCGAAAGCACGTGGCTCTTAGATGCGGAAACATCGCAATGGAGGCAAAGAAGGCCGCGGCCGCAAGAGCCGCCGCACCAAGCAAGGGGATTTCTCAAGTGATTGCCTCCAAAGTAACAACCGAACTGTGCCAGCCGAGCCTCAGGAGGCTATAGCCGAATCAATGATCCGTAACCATCCCTACTAATGCCGCCGGACAATGAACAAGACGAACCACTACCTACAGAGGATCCAACGGAATAATCGAGCCAAAGCGTGCCATTGATGACGAAATCAATACCACGATCCCCGAGGGACAAGCTCAACTACAGAAGGAATCCCCAATCAAGCATCGAACCAAACAGCATAAAATATTGGCACAACCGGAGGAGCTACAACGGAATCAACTAACGTACGCGGATGCGTGTGGCCCCGTTAGCTCAAGAAAACCAACAACTAAGAGAGAGGATCCTCCGAAGCTCCGAACTAGCGAATCAAGAAGACGAAGCCAACTCAGCGGTATGGGTAACGAGGGGACCGAGGGACGATCTTCGAAAACATCCCCGCAACAACTAACCAAAGAAGGATACCCCAAAGAAATGCGCGGAATAGTAGAAGGTCCGACCCCGGACTACCAACCGAAGTTCCAGTTACTATGACACCTGAGGAGGGCCACGCGTCGCAATCCACAAGAAGGACACGCTCTTCCATTCAAGACGAGCACTGTTTGGCAATGGAAAACCTCCGCGCGGAAATGCTAGCAGAGATCAATCAACTCAAGACCAGGCAAGGAGGTGGAAGACTAGAACAGACATGAAGGAAGCCAACACTACCCCCTTGCACGTCGCTTGGCTACGGCTACCATCCCGCAAAATGTCCTGGTCCCGACCTTTGAGTGTTACGACGGTCCGCGGATCCCTCACTCATCTACGATATTACAACATGAGTAATGGCCAGTGTGGGATTACGACGAGGCTATACTATGCGATATTTCCCTTCAAGCCTAAAAGGATCCGCGTTATCTTGGTTTGATAACCTCAAGCCAGGGTGCATTGATTCATATGATCGGCACCGAAAAGTTCCCGGCCACCTACATGTACAACAAAGTTGTGAACACAGGATGGACAAGCTCTTCTCACTTGCAATTAAGTACAGGGGAATCCGTTCGAGAATACACCGATAGATGGCACAAAGTATGTCGAGGCCATTGGACATGTGGATCCCGTGGTGAGTATTAATCGTTACAAATGGGGGCTTGATAGGATGAGCCCGTTGTTTGTCGAAATCCACTGTACCTCCCCAACCACCGAGGGAGATTTAAGGATAATCATTGAAAAACATGCGAGGTTGGAAGAAATTCAAAAGATAACCCCGAGCGCAGCACAACGAACCCCACGGACAAATTCCGCGGAACTAGTAGACAGTGCCCACCCCACGCCAAAAGGATCGAAAAGACGATCACAAAAGGAGTGGCGAAAGTTTGAAGACCGGTCTATACGAAACTCAACACCAGCTATCCACGCATACTGAAGGAAATCAAGGATCGCGAAGACTTAGATTGGGCCTGGTCTAAAGGGAAACAACCACCAAAGCATCGGCAGAATCCAAAGAGTACTGCGATTTCCACTGCTTCTACGGACACACGACAGAGAAATGCAAAAATCTCAAGATAGCAAGCAAAAAAATGATAGATGCAGGGGATCTCAAAAAATATGTGGAAAAGGCTGGAATGGAGGATAGAGCCAAACGCAAAGAAAGTCCAACTACCCGAGGGTAACCGCACATTGAACTCTATATCCCGCTCGTAAAGCAAAGAGCCAACCCTGACGGACAAATAGGAAAACGACTGAGAAAACAATTTGAAGACTACTGTGAGCTTTACAAAGATAAACGGGAAGGAAATAGAAGAGCACGAGGAGTGGATGAACGCGCCTCGATTTTTGAAGCCGATGATATTGAGGACGACATGGAAGATCACAATGACCCATTAATCCTCACATTGCCAATCGCAGATGCAACATAAGGAAAATCCTCATCGATGGAGGAAGCTCCGTAAATGTATTGTTTTACGACACATTCAAACGCATGGAGCTTAACGATGAGCAACTCCTCGACTTCACACTACACCATCTACGGGTTCAATGGCACGGCTACGAAGCCCCTGGGGATATTGTCTTACAAGTGGATGCAGGCCCCATGAAAGTCGACACCCGCTTTAGCGTGGTAAACACGCCCTCACCCTACAATGCCATTATTGGACGAAGATGGGTCCACAAGCTCAAGGGAGTCGCGGCTACCTATCATCAATACCTTAGATTTCCCACTCCCCTAGGAATAATGGAGATAAAGGGTGATCAAGCTTCCGTAAAGAGTGCCACGCGATGCAAATACAACTCAACAACGAAGAAGATGAGAAAAGGAAAACCCGCAAGGATCGTAGCAAGGCGGTATCCAAAGACAAAGCCATCGACGAATATCCGGAGGAAATCTCGGAAAAAGCTTGTCTAAAGGGAATTCTCAGAGGAAGCACGGGAGGCCTCCACATCAAAGGTTAATCGGGGCAAAGAATCCGAGGCTACCAAATAACAATTAAAGAAAATTCCCCACCTGGGGAACCAAAGCCCACTTTCACATCCTTGGAGGCGAAAAGAGATCAACATAGGGACGGAGCAAAATCCAAGAAAGATCAAAATAGGAACTCTAATGGACGGAGAACGCGAAGCTTCACGATAACACTACTAACGGAATACGCGGACATCTTCGCATGGAAACTATCCGATATGCCGGGAATAGACCCAAAGACGGTGACAAAGCATGAGCTGCGTATTAAACCCGGCACCCCCTACGACAAAAGATACGAAAGGTGGCCACAGAGCATCACAAAGCAAAAAGAGAAACGGAACTAAGAAAGCTATTAGAGGCCTAAGTTTTATAAAAGAAGTCAAATACCCCACGTGGATCTCCAACATGGTAATAGTACCAAAGAAAAATGGAGGGGTCGAAATCTGCATCGACTTCACCAACCCGAACAAAGCGTGCCCAAAGGATAGTTATCCATTACCTAGCATTGACCAGCCTAGTCGACGCAGAGAAGGATATGAAGAGTTGTCATTCATGGACTGGATATTCCGGTACAACCAACTATTTTTGGCGTAAGAAGACCAAGAACATACTGCATTTTACACACCCCATGGTCTTTATTGTTACGTAAGAATGCCTTTCGGGCTCCGAAACGCGGAGCAACGTACCAAAGGATGGTCGATGCTATTTTCAAGCCATGGATCGGCGGACTTTAGAGGTTTACGTCGAGACATGCTCATAAAAAGCAAAGTAAGAAAGAACCACCACCAGGACTGAAGGACATCTTCTGAGCTATGAGAGAGCATAACATGAAGGTGAACCCGGAAAAATGCACTTTCGGGGTGACCTCGGAAAATTCCTTGGGATACCTAGTGACAAAAAGAGGCATTGAAGTAGATCCCGAAAAAATCCGAGCCATAACAAACATGCCGTCTCCGAAGAACATAAAAGAGGTACAAAAGCTCAATGGATCACTAGCAGCTCTGGGAAGATTCATATCACGATCCTCGGATAGGTGCAAACTCTTCTTCAACATACTGAAAAAAGGGACTAAATTTGAATGGACGACAGAATGCGAAGAAGCTTTTTTGGGCATTAAACAATACCTAGCAGAAATCCCCATCCTTCAGAAACCTGGACCTCGAGGAGGTTTTGGCACTCTACATTGCAGCAACAGACGACGCAGTAAGCGCAGTACTCGTCAGAACCCATACGAAGGAGGAGCAACCGATCTACTATGTCAGCAAGACCCTGAATTCCGCGGAACGAAACTACACGAGAATTGAACAGCTAATCCTAGCCGTCGTATGGTCTACTTTAAAGCTAAGGACGTACTTCTTAACGCATGATATACGTATCCCATGTCGGGCACCCTTAGAGACCATCCTCAAAGGGGCGGGAAAGGTAGGACGAATAGCAAAATGGAGCACATACCTCGACCAATTCAACATCCACTATGAGCTCCAACACTCCCAGAAATCGCAGGTATTAGCAGACTTTCTAGCAGACCTGCCTTTGGACAACGAAGAAGAAGTACGCATACAAGGATGGAAGGCTATGGGCGCCCCAGAAATAGAAGAACCAGAGCCAAATAATATTCTTGAGCCAGTGAACCCACGGCAATGGGAGGTCTTCGTTGATGGCTCCAAAAATAGAGAGGGCGCGGGGATAGGCATCGTCATCACCACACCCACAGGAGACGAATCGTGCACGCATTCAGATTGGAATTCGAAGGCCATACCAATAACATCGTAGAATATGAAGGAGTGATCCATGCTCTCCGCTTGATAATTGAATTGGGCATACAAGAAGTGCGGGTAACAAGCGACTCACAACCGATTATACGGCGATAGGCTACGAATACAATGTGTACGACGAAACACTAGTGGTATACATGGCTCTAGTGCAAACATTGGCCTCCCAAATACCAAAAATCGCTTCCGACATCTCAAGAGAAAAGGAGCTTAGACACGCGGATGCTCGCTTATATATCATCCATGCTTAAAAACGAAGATGTCAAAGCAATCAAGGTAACAAGAGTGTACGAACCATCCATCAAACTCCCGAAACGTGCACGGCTAACCAACGCAAATCTAAGGAGAAAGACCTCTCCGACGAGGATGTCGAGAATACATATTCGACGATTTCCGGCTGAGGATATTACACGGCAAGCGGAGGAAGACGACGATTATAGTCGGGAGGCGATTGGAGATCGAAATCCACTCTTTCCTCAAAGAAGGAAACTCCCCAGACACCAAACAGCTAGGAAGGTGCAACAAGAGCAGGATGTACGAACTAAGAGACCAAGCCTTATACCGAAAATCATTCCTCGGACCACTTCGTCGCTGCCTATCCCGATCGGAGGGGCATGTCGTTTTAAAAGATATACACAGAGGAGATGCAGGGAATCACAAAGTGGAATGAGATCCCTAGCGGATAAGGCCAAGACGCAGTGGCTATTATCGGCCAACCATGATCCGAGATGCAGCCAGAATGGCGAAGAGATGCGAAGAATGTCAAAGATTTGGTAACGAATCCACGCCCCGGCCTACAAAGTTGAACTCGGTCGATAGTCCTTGGCCCTTCGGAAATGGGGTATCGACATAGTAGGCCCACTCGTATCGGGACGGGGAAAAGAAGATTCCTAATAGTGGCAACGGATTATTTCAAAAATGGGTAGAAGCAAAGGCACCGGCAAGAATTCGGGATTCGGACGTCTTCACTTTTATTTTTCAAAACATCATCTCGCAGTTTGGCATCCCCTGAGAGATAGTCTCCGACAACAGTAAACAGTACAAGGAAAGAATATTGACTTGCTGTTCGACACCTTCAAGATTCGGAAAAACAAATCCACCCCCATATACCCACAAAGCAACGGACAAGCAGAAGCCACAAACAAAACTTTGGCACTCATTCTTAAAAAACAGCTAGATGAGTACAAAGTACGATGGTGTGAACAACTGCATAACGTTCTATGGGCATATAGACAACTCGAAGATCAGCACCGGAGAATCCCCATTTCTACTCACCTACGGAGTCAAGCATCATCCTCGCAGAAATTCTACTTCCAACTACAAAGACAGAAGCCTGGGAAAAGAATCTCACCACGGACATGATGTTGGAAAGGCTCGACGACCTCGAAGAAAGAAGAGAAGCAGCACTGCAAAGAATGGAAAACTACCAACGCAGGCTGGCCAGAGAATATAACAAGAAAGTGAAATTTAGGAATTTTGTAGAAGGGCAGTATGTGTTGAGGACCATTCCCCAATACCAAATGAGACAAAAAATGGGGAAAATTAGCACCAACTTGGGGAGGACCCTACATAATACACGACATCGCAGAAATGGCTCTTACTATCTCGCGTAATATGAAAGGGGAAATCCTCATGCATCCGTGGAATGCCAAATACCTCAAACCATACTACCCATAATCAATCACTTGCGTGCGCATTTCGAGAAGAAGAAAATGGACTTGCTAATCCACATGTTTCTATCTCTCGACAAAGGAGTAACGCACCTTAATTTTTCAATCAATACCAAGTTTTCATTTTCAAATATCATATCCCGTTCATTACCCACGCACATTTCAATTTAATCAAAACCCACAACCTACATACAACACATCATATGAACCACATGTATATACTACTTACACAATGTACATTGAAAACCATGTCACATCATAATAAAATATCGATGCAATTGTTACTCCGTGGATGTAGGCCTTAAGGCCGAACCACGTAAATTGTTGTACAATTACTATTATTAGGAATTGACGTTATACTTAGCAAGAGGGATATCCCACAAAGCATGGATCACACCCACCGCAATATACCGGCAATATCCCGTGCAAAACACACACACGCAATATATCGGAGCATACACATGCGATCTCTCGAACTCCTCTCGTAAATGTCTATAAGTGTATGACCGGGAGGCGACTTCTTACGTAATGAGATATCCGTGCAATATTACAAGCCGCGAACTTAAGGAGTATATCCTTAAACGTCGGCCAGACTTCCACCGGCCCAGTGATCCTCCGCCAAGGAGTTAGGCCGGACGGGTGCAAGGTCACAAGACGATTCCGGGGATACCAACCTACGGAGTTGCACGAACAATACACTTTATCAAACTCAAAGATTGATATCCGGGTTACAATAACTACGGAATTTTCCATTATAGTTAAAGATGATAGACATAAGTTCAGCAACATTCAAAATCAGATTTAAACACCAAAGTTTGATCTAATACATGCAATTGATTACAAGCCCAAAGCAAAATAACAAGAACGCCAAAAAAGGATAAGCAACCGAGATCAATCCCTAGCATACTAACTACGGTTTCATCGAGCGAGTGTTATCTGCAGTTTATCCTTCAAATGATGAAGGAACGCTACCACCCGAGGAGGGCCCAAGAACTTGATGGGAGTGCGGGTGCGGGACGCCGAGTATAATTCTTGGTTAACCCATGGTTTTTCTTAAGGTCCACTCAATCTCACCAAGAATCTTATTAATCTCTTCGGCCGCTTGTTTGCGGGCCATTAGACCTATGGCTACGCTCCTCATCTCACTGGTTTAAGGAAGTACAAAGCTGGTCTATCCTTTGATTAGCTTGCTTCAACGTTTCGTCCTGAGACGAGGCCAGACCGCGATGGTAGCTAACTTGACCCTCCAGTTGAACTACCTTAGCCTGAGCTTCGGCAAACTTTCCATCTGCGGCTTTAAGCTGTACTTGGAGCTCTGCGAACAGTAAAAGAAGACAAAGATGAGTTATGACAGATACAATTCAAAGCACACTCGATGACGAAGACGTATACCTTCACAATGATCAACCGCGAATCCTCGCTTCCTGCAAAGATAATCATATTCATTTGATAACTTATCATAATCTACCTCGCAGCAGATTATGAGCATACCGACTTGCGCTCAAGGTCATTTCGAAGATCGAGCCCGAATGACGATGTCGATTAACCTCATCATTCTTCAATTCCAATCCCTTGTTGAGACGATACATAGTCACCTCTAAGTCTCTCTCACGTTCAACCCGACGAGCCACATCAGCTCGAGACGCGACAGAGCACTACCGAGAGCACTACATTCGCCCTAGCATCGTCTCTCTCTTTGGCCAAACGCTGCATATAAGTCCGCACATCCGAGGGATGCGAAGACCGCGCTTGCCGCAGCTCGCCTTCCGAACATTAAGTCTAATTTCTAAGGAGGAAATCTGCCCGGGCTTGCTCAAGATTGTCCCGCGTCCATAAAAGGGCCCCGTTAAACAAGTGGCGGTCATGGTTATTTCGATTTTGCAAATCTACCAAGCAATATTTTTCTTACGCCATTCTTCGGCCATCGCGTTATGAACATCCGCGCGGGCATTCCATTTAACCGACTCACTCTTGAGTTTTTCAACTAACTCAAAGAATGCGCCCCTTTGACGAGTCCTCTCACCCGAAGCCACAACAATTCGGGGACTCCACCCACCAAGATAGTACAAATGAGAGGAGGGAAGAAAGAGAAAACTCGGATTAAATAAGGAGCAGAAACTACCAAAGAAGAGGGAGCGCAGACCAAATGGATGAGGAATTTTCCTCAAGAACCGCTAACTTGGCCTTAACCAGAGCCAACTCGAACGTAGCCGAGCCTCATCCGTGCCCCGCTGCTCCTTACGTTTAAGCAAACTCTTTAGCTCGGTTATTTCTTCATCCTTAGCGGATACCGAAGCCTCGACACTTGAAAGCGTCTCTTCACAATGTCGAAGCTTCCCTCTAGCTTGAGAGATTTGGCCCTAAAGAGCCTGTAAAGTTGGTGATTACAATACTCACTTCTCATCATCTATCAAAAAATGAGGGAAGTTAGCTCACATCATATTCGAACGAAATCATGGATAAAAAGAACAGGACAAACCTCCAATAACCGTTGCTGGGGTAATCGTATTGATACCCATCAAGAATAGCCATCATGTCGAAAGACGGTAGGGGAGGATCCACTACAAGATCAAGCCCGCCGGCTACGAGATTTTTACCCCATCCTCGATCTACCGCCTCCTCAGGGGTTAACTCCATGTACCTCCGAGTAAAAGCATCCGAACTCTTTTCCCCTTCAATCACGGGGCAAGATGAGGAACTACCAAAGAAGTTTTTCTTTCGCAGCCACGCCAAAACAAAGATCATCGCCATCCGCAACTAAGGATCGCGAGAAATCATCTAAGGGGAGTCCGAGGTATTCCCACCATGAGCAAGACCAACATTACCTTGCACCAAGGCCCCACCAACAGATGGAGGAGGTACCAGCAAAAAACCTCGGAAGGCACTACCAAAACCCGGATCGGACCCCGCCGGATGGGCCACCAACGCAGCCTATCCTCGAGAACACTCCAATCATCACCAGCTGGAAGCAGAGTAAAGTCCGAAACAAGCCCCATAACCGTGGACATGTCAAATGACTGTTCCCCAGACAAAACCTTACCAAACGAGAACTCATAACAACCACCCCCATCCTTGTCACCACTACTAAGAACAAGTCCCTTACCTTTATCTATAACATTCACACTGGACTGAGTAACCCCCCCGGCATGATTTCCACCACCACCAATAGACAAGTTGCCACCACCAATACCACCAACATCCGAATCACCTTTAACCCCACCAGTGGCGGTGGCCGGGTCACCTTGACCACCCCCAGCGGCCGAATCACCTTGACCACCACCAACGGTCGGGTCACCTTGACCACCACCAGTGGCCGAATCACCTTGACCACCACCAATGGTCGGGTCACCTTGACCACCACCGGTAGCCGAATCACCTAGACCACCACCAGTGGCTGGATCACCCTGACCACCACCAATAGTCGGATCACCCTGACCACCACCAGTGGCCGGATCATCACCTCCACCGTCAACTGCCCGATCACCATCACCTTCTTGAACAGGCGGAGAAGTCTCAATCCGCTCTTCCCTATCGGAAGAGTCCTCATCACCACACACGGACTATTTACATCCTCGAAATGAGAGGAACCCTCGGTGGGAGAATTCGATGATTGCTTGGGATTAATTTTCTTACCTCTACACACCTACAACACATAATGATAAAAGAACCATTGGCATCACCTTTCCTTGGCATAATTAACATTATTAAGAAAACGTAGGGCATACATACGAAGAAAACAAACAACGCACCTTAACAACATCGGTATTCCGCGAGGAAGATTAGCATCGGGGACATCTTCGTCTTCCGCATCATCAACATCACGGCTATAAACAAAATCCATACCGGCAAAACTCATCCGCCAAAGGGGAAGAATGCGCGTAACGAGCGGGAGAAGCTTCGCGAGGAAGACCATCACCGAGGGTCACCAACCACGGGGACCAGGGACCCAACCATAGGCCCACGGGCCAACAACTTCAAGAACAAGGCAGACCACTCGTAATCATGATCACGCTTGATTCTCTCCTCACAGAATAGAAGACCTTCGGCACCAGGAATCCTCGCCATCTTGGAATCACTTACCTCGCTCAAAAGGCGAACTTCCCCCTTAACAGAAGTAATGTTCCGTAGACTCACAGACCACGGCTTACGAGTATTCCTTCATTAACATAATCTCCAAAGGATTTGTTGAAATTCTCGGAGTATACCACCCTTTCTCCTTTTCTAATCTAGGGGCATAGCAAGTCATCATCGTTTTCCCCTTACTACGAAGGTAGCATTCACGAAGATGGCGAAGATAGTTTCACAACCGTTGCACCCCGCGATTATGACTTTTCTTGGCAGTATCGCGGCTAGACAGGACCCGATAGTAGAAATCATCACCAGCTTTATACAAGGGTAACATCAAACCAGCCTCGAAAGCACCCACGGTTGTCAGCAAATGAAAGGCATCGTACTTATAATTGGTAACCATCTCATAAGTTATGTCTTTATCACGGCATAAAAACGAACCCGAAAATGTCAAGACCATGCTTCACCTTGAAGGCCTCGAGATCAATGTGTCGAAAGGTAAACTTCTTATTACCCAGAGATAAAGGACGGAAAGTAACGGCAGAGTCATCCTCGAAACCTTCTTCCGCAAAGATCCTCCACGTAACCCGACCTTCCTCTTAGGAGGAACTAAGTCTCTCGAAGACTCTATCTCCGTAGCCTTTCTCTTGAAGTAAGAGTTTTAGTCGACTTACTTGAACCAGGCACGGATGGGTTAGTCCGCGTTGGAGGCCGAGTGCGGAGGGGCCGCACATCCAAAGGTTCATTGCGAGGATTCTACCGCTTTCAGAGACTCACCTCTAGAACGAGTCGCGGCATACCTAGATCCTGCGGAGGATCACCCCTTCTAAGTGAAGATCTTTGACCGGAGGATGAGGATGTTCGTCCATCCCGAAGATTACCCCGAGTAGGTGGGGCGAAGCTCCACCCCTTACATTAGGATCACTCCGGGAGATCGATGAGGACTTGACGGAGGAGTCGATAAGGGACCCGCGGATGGTCGGACATGTCTCAAGGCACAAACACGAATAGGAACTCAAATCGAGGCGAGAAGATCAAAAATCGAGAAAATCTCAAGAACAGCAGTGCAAAAGAAGAAAACCCTAAATTTCATCTAACAGTTGCCTAAACTCTCAGATCATTATCCGAACTCAAAAGAAGAAATAAAATCTAAGCATGACCAATGGAGCACCCAACTCAAAGAGCGTCGACTCTCAAAACCCGTGGTACATTTAAATTTAAAACTCATCATCAAATCACCACCAGAAAATCGAAACTCGACAAGCTTAAGCAAGGTGATTAAACTAATAAAAGGTCATACCCGAATCACGAAGAATCAATCAACAAAGAAGAAGAAGTAACAACCACAAAGAACCACAAGAAATACGACAATCACAAAGATAGCAAAGCAGCAGTAGAAGAAGCGATGGTGTCGAGGAAGTTAAGAAGATGAAGACAAGAACAAAGAATAAAACAGAGAATGTGAATTAAAGTCACATTCTCTCACTCCTCTTTATATAGAACCGTAAGAACCGTCCACTACCCAAAGAGCGATTATGGCCGGACGTGGGAAACGTGCACAATAAATGCGGGTAGCACCTTTTTAGGAGAAGTTATGAGGGAGATAAAACGTACCACACGGTTCTTCTTCCAACAAAACCCAAACGCCCGATCGCAAGAAGAGGGGCAAATTGTAAGTACACTAATTTATCTCCATTGCCACGTGCGCTAACAGGGTCCACGTGGATGACATCACTCACAGATGGCACATAGGGGCATCCGTGGCACTCGATAACGTGCCATCCGTCGAGACCAACGGTCGGAAATAAAGGGGCACCCAAGATAGATGAGTCCTCGCGTAGCACCCAAGGATGGCCTTAACCCATCACGAGGTAAGACGTAATCAACTGGTCGAGGTAGTCCAACCGACATGGACATGACAAGAGGACCGACACCACCCGGCGTGGATCGGGACGCTCCAACCACCCGCATTTAATGTAGCTCGAGAATACGTGTCGGACGACCAGCGATGGAAACAAGGGTTGGTCAGGCGTGATGAATCGGGATATAGTCGAAGCCGCGGAGTGACATAGAAGTCCGCGGACCACGCCCGCGGGATAATATTCAAGTCCGCGTACAATGCACAGAACACAAGAAGATAAGATCTCAACAACTCATTGTCATTAGGACCCACCAAGTTTGGCTATAAATATGTATCCCCCTCCCACTGAGTGAGGGATCGAACAAAAAGGAGAGAGGAGAGAGAATAGGGAGAAGTAAGTGAGTCTTAGCTCATGTGTTCGATGATCACAAGATCTTGTGATCATCTTTGTAACCATTTATTTTATAGTGGATCTCCTCAGACCCGTGGACGTAGGCGTTAGTGCTGAACCACGTATATCGTTGTCTCTTTCATCTTTTGTCCCGATAGTTTTATTTACATACTCGTATTCCAGATCTATCTGGATCCCCGGAAGATGATAATGAG
Source organism: Papaver armeniacum (assembly GCA_023531295.1). Taxonomy (NCBI): domain Eukaryota; kingdom Viridiplantae; phylum Streptophyta; class Magnoliopsida; order Ranunculales; family Papaveraceae; genus Papaver; species Papaver armeniacum. The sequence continues at coordinate 27,834 of JAJJWW010009303.1, read as the reverse complement.
ATCATGACAAACTAGAGGGGTTTGGAATCTATGATTTATCTTCTATCTATGCTTATTCATACCTCTCACACCTCAAAGGCACGTATTCAACTTGTGTAAAAATTGTTTGTGATCACGTGGAAGCGAAACCCGATCTCGTGTTCACATTGTAGCTTTTGATAAGGTTTGGCTTGCTTGGATAACCTGCGGGACTCAGCCTATGGCCAATGTAGCAGCGCTGATATATAAAACCTGCAGCAAATGTTTACCTGTTTAACCCCAAAATACAGAAAACCCTCTGCCTAGAGAAATCATAAAACAACAGATAAGGGAAAACTACAAAAGAATGTAAAAAAGGTGAGAATCCTAAAATTGTATGCTCTTGAACCATTCATATGTTCATTTTCACACAAATATAAATCGATAAAAGTGGCACAAAACACGCCCATAAATAGTGCGTGAAAAAATGAATTCCCTCCCTCCCTCAAATCAAAAAATATTATTAAAAAAGGGAAAGTAACACTTGAACCCTGGGTAAAATAGTGATGGAGGCAAAGAAGAAAAAAATCTGGGTTGTGGCCATAATGACCCTCCATAAGAATAATCGATCATTGACTCCCTATTTACCCTTGGATCTCACCATAAACTAGTTCATAGCAAAACGATGTAAGTTTCGCCATTAACTTCCGACCAAATTCTTTGGGTTGCAATGGGTAGATACTGGTGAAAGCAGTATCTCTAACAAACATTTCACACCGCTTAGGGACCTGCCGAAACCTAGTCAACTAAACAAGTCACCCTACTTTTGTATTTTCCGCATCAGCTGATGATTTTCTGATGTAGTTCTATCATATGTTACAAACCAATGAAAGCATATATGCAGATGATTCCACGCTACAAATTCAGATATCATAAAGGTGCCAGCTTCCCCTGACCGACGCATTCTTTATCAATCCAGTGTTTGTAAATATATCTAACATGTGATTACAATGTTGTCACTAACTAGATAGCGCCAACAAATAGAGAAAAATGTTGAAAACTAGGACAGGAATTGATCAAAAATCTCTTAACCAAAAACCATGATAACAACTCTCGCTGAGGCAACTGAAGACACGGAAAATGTGTTGAAGCTCTACCAAAAGCGAGACGAGGAAATGGAGCTATCACAGAAGCGGGAGCTTACCTGATCGACTTCAGCATTTTGTCCATGATTAAGAAGGTGGAAAAATATTTCCCTAATGACTATCTCTGAGTGGGAGCGACTAATAACGATGACTTAGACCTACACTTCTAACGAATTAAACTATAAAAAATATCATTATTTGACATTTGGCTCATGTTGGAGCCCTCCATCCTCCCAGTTTATGAGTTATCAATAAAAGTAAAATAAAAATTCCTTAAACAAAGAACAAGCTAAAAGTATACGAGAGCATTAAAGCATCAGAAGGAAGCAACTCCTCAATTAGCATTATTATATACGAGTTATGAGTGAAATATCAGAATGAAACTTAGAAGTAAAGCAACATTGGAACTGAGAACCAACCTAAATAGCCTTCTTGCCAGCATTTCATGATCAACGAGAGAAGATATGCATAAAGCTTCCCATGCTTCACCGGTATCCAGATCGAATGACACCAAGAGAGAGCACTCTTGTACACAACCATGTCCTCTGTATGAGTGTGGGAAAAAGTGCTCTCTCCCTTTAGCAAGCGAAGCTTTCAGTCAACGAAGCTAACTCGTCAGCCTGCAAGAAGAAACAAAAATGGAAGCAAAAATAGATTTGGCATCATATGAGTGGTCTATAACCGACTAGAATCACATCAAAATTGAAGGAAATCAGAAGAAAACTTTATCTTCTTTTGAGTAAGCAATTTCATCGGGTTCCATGATACCTAGCTCCAGTTCCAAGTCAATGTCTATGCAGGTTTGTCTCGTGCAATTATTAGAAATAAAATCTCTATAACCTCTTTTTTCTTCCCACTCAATCACCAGGGTTTACACGTAAGCAACATTGACACCACATATCGCGATCAAGCAATCAAAAATTTCCAAGAATCCGTCAATAATCAATATACTTGTTCCATATATCTGGTAAAAAAGAAATATACTTAATTGAGAGGCAGAGGTCTCCCATAAAAACAATTGTGTGAAGTCTCTGAATCAATGCACAGATAGCCCTCGATCTATGTTTAGCCCGGAGGATAAAATTACAAAGGAAATACTAAGCACAATAGCACATGCTGCACAGTATTGACTATGTAACATTAGAAGGTGCACAGGTTTCATAACAGTAACTGATTTTTAAGGCACTTTGTGTCTGGGTATGCAGATCTAGTCAAACCTTTGTACCAGCACCAAATACTGCAAGGCTGTTACTGTAGCCTCTAATCATGCCAGGAACCCAAAGACAATAATCAAGCTGATCTTATATAATTAGTAGTACAATGCATGGTTAAGGATGTCTACTTTTTATCAGGAAGATAGGTTGTTCTCCAGTTAATTGTTAGATATGTTAATATTGAAGAGGAATTAAGAAGTACTACAAGTAGAGCAACAGTAAGAATTTGTTAAATGGTTTTTAAAGCTCAAGCAAGTTCAGGTAGGTAAACTTAACATTTAACTATCTAGGGAGAAACTCGTTCACAACAATGCTTAGAGGAACTCTGATCACTACCATACACGCAACTAATTGTGTATGAAGCTCAAATAAAGTCAAAACAAAGAATGAGGTATAATAACAAGAACTTGTAGAAAGTGGTAACCAAGCAATGAACATAGAATATATGAACCATGAGCTAACTATATCAAACAATGTCGTACTAAATAACAAGTCTTGGCTGCAGGCACAAACAAAGTCATGTACGCATAACGAAAGCTGATGGATTGCAAAAATATAACAAAAATACAGTGCAGCAGAAAGAACAAAATCATGAACAAAATAATCTTCGGATACGAATTGCAAAAATATAACCTGGAAGTGATCTCTGCTCTAGATAGGACACAAACATATTACTAATTCTAAGGAATCCATGATATGCATTAGGATCGGAAAATTAGAAGAATACATACGAGAAACATATCACTAATTGTACAACTCATTGATAATTTACTAAAAACTGCAGGAATATAGCAACAACAAGAACATATTCAGCTTCCCCGTTTTTTTTTTTTCTTCTAAGACTTAATCTTCTTCAGGTTCTCGTAATTCCTATATTTGCCCTTCTCCTCCAACATAAGTACCAGACTTAAGAGAAACTAAGCTTTCAAAATAATTCATGGCAAGCCTGGTGAAATTATTATGTTTATTTAGTTCTCTAGCACTTCCATGTTTTGGGTCATACAAAATTAGATTACCATAACTCTTGCATAGAAACTTACCATTCCCAAAAGACCACAAAGGACTTAAATATATAAAATATTGTGGAAGATGATACTATCATGACTAATAAAATAATGTCTAGTCCAAGATTTTTGAAATCCATAATCCAGCATCTCCCATACTTCACAATGAATCTTAAAACTATAAGCATATGAGTTGACAAGTATGCAAAGGCACCCTTCCAGCACTCCCAAAATCATACAAAAAAACTTATTTTGAACCAAGTAGTGATTTGATAAGCTTTTCGTCCGGACAATTCTGTTTTTTTGAAGAAAAAAAATGGGGAAAAATAAAATTAGGGTTTGTGAAATCTCTTGTTTCACTCCCTCTTGTAATTGATTTGTGTTGCTGATTTTGATTTCTCTCGATCTCTCAAATTCTGATTTATCTCAATCTCTCAAATTCATACGGGCAACTTCCCCTCTTTCTCCGTTTCTCGATAGTTCTGAAGAAAGAGTTTTTGTTTGTACCGATACCAAGAACGAATGGTAAAATAAGCTACGGTAGTCTATTATTTTAATCTTTACTTGACTTGGTCATCTACTTGTGACTCAAGACCATTCAATGCGCACATTAAATTCAAATGATCATTGATTGATTTGAATCGTGTTGTCACGCGGATACGCGCGTGACAACTATGATGAACCCACGGGTAATAGTCATATGATTTGTATCATCAATTCAGATCTAGTTACTAGAGTATTTTCAGTTCATTGTGCCAGCATGGGTACCAATTTGGATGATGTTTGGGATAACAAAGAGAAACTAAGCTTTCAAAAGTAGATGACCAAGTCAAGTAGATGATCATTTGAATTTAATGTGCGCATTGAATGGTCTTGAGTCACAAGTAGATGACCAAGTCAAGTAAAGATTAAGATAATATACTACCGATTTTAAGAAGCTTATTTTACCTTTCCTTCTTGGTATCAATACAAACAAAGACTCTTTATTCATAACTATCGAGATACAGAGAGAAAGAGGGGGAATTGTCGGAAAGAATTTGAGAAATTGAGAGAAATCAAAATCAAAATTTTAGAGATCGAGAGAAATCAAAATCAGCAACAAAATCAATAATAAAGAAGGAGTGAAACGAGATTATTCAAAAACCTTAGTTTTATTTTTCCCAATTTTTTTAAAAAAATCAGAATTTTCGGAACGAAAAAGGAAATCACTGATATTTAAATATAGTAAGAAAAACTTATCTTGAGCCATGGCTAACCAGGAAACCGATAAGGTACAGTTTGCCTAGGTTTCCATAAATTTGATGCTAACGAATAGACTTGGATTACAGTAGTATCCATGGTTCCCTGAATTACACCTATTGCCAACTTGTAATCATTATTCTTGTGATCAAACCCCTACGCACAGATTCTATTCATTTGAATTGGTGATTTGGGTATTTATTTATATTCTCTTGTGGCTGTAAATATTTGAATGGGTAATCCATTTCAATAGCAGCATCTTCAATTTCAAACATTGACGATACTAATGAATCACAACCAACGGACTTAAGTACTCTACTAGAAACTTCAAGCATGAGAATAGGATTGTTTTTCTAGGTTGCAAATTCAAGGTGCATTTTAACAAGATAAAAAATAGAGATTAGGGCATACCAATTGTTGCAAGCAGACTTACATATACGTAATGATTTAACTGGTAATCTCAAAAGAATTTCCTGGTACATCTCTTCCGGAATGCTTGACATTTTCACCTTCTAAATTCTCCACAGAGTGAAAGCTAGGGTTTATGTTTGTTCTGTGATAAAAAAAAAAAACCACAAATGATTTTATAGAGAACGGAGAGAACACTGGAAATGATGAAAATCGGCGTTGCAAATAACCCCAATCAAATTAATCTTCCATTTCTAATTTTCGGAGATTTCAAAGTTTCACGCTTATCTTACTAATATAATATAAAGAAAAGAGGTATTTTTGGTGATGCCTTTTTACATGACAATAATACTCCCATTAACTAAGCTTTTAGTTAATATTTGTATATTTACAGGAATGCCATTGTTTTAAAAATAAATCAAAAAATTTAAAACTTAAATATCTTTAAAAATACACATCGGATTTTTGCAAAATTAATATATTTGGAAAGCTTTTTAAATTATCAAACAAGGATATTAAATTATTTTTTTAAGATTTTTTTCTCCGTTATTATCAAATTTGGTATTGTTAAAAGAATCCAATTCAAGCATGTGCATCGCACATGTGACCTTACTAGTATCCCCTAAAGGAAAGAGAGTTTTTTTTTCCTTCTGAATGAAGAAGGCATTGGGTTTGGGTTAATTTGTACCATTTGCCACATCATGTGATTAAGGACTCAAAGCGGGAAAAATACTACTAGCTAAAAGAATTCATTAAGAAAAATTGATATCTAATTTTGAAGTAAATGGTTATATCCGAATACCATAGGCAAGTTTATGGGCAGACAGTGTCTAATAGTTCCAACAAAGTTTAAGAAAAATATTACAGTAAATTACCCAAAGCAAGTAGATTAACATCCTTTTTCTTTCTTTTTGCCTAATGATATTATTAATAAGTTTGCCATTGCGATGGAGAACAACTCCATTTTCGTGTTTTTCATTGCGCTGATGCCAACATGATAATTTTCATGGGATTCCAGCTCACACAGTTTACAACTCCATAACACCCAAGTGATTCGAGCAGGTCACATGCGCCCCAGTGCCATATACAAACCTGCAGCAAATGTTTTACCTGTTAAACCACAAAACACAAACATCCTTCTGCCTAAAGAAATCATAAAAACAACACAGAAAGGGAAACTAGAATAAGGTGAGAAATTAAAATTTGCAAGATCTTTAACCATTCGTGTGTTCATTCTCACAGAAATATGTTGCACAGATCAGTAAATGACAGCCCGGACTAATAGCATAACAATGTTCTTTCTCACACAAATATGTTGGGATGTTCATTTTTCATAAATTTTTTATGATGAATAACAGCATAACAATGTTCTGAGATAGCATGATGATGCAACCTTCTTTTGGAGATACTAATCCCATCCTATTCTGATTAGGCATACACATTTTAGACTTTCAAAATACTGGTGAGAAGAGGTTCAATACAAACTTTTGACTGGTGATTTAATATCGAATTACAATAAAGAAGACAAACTTCTTCTCGCCGTGTTCATATTTCACGCAAAGATTCTTCATTGATGGACTACACCCCAAGGTATTTACCAAATCTTTTATACGCTATATTGCCTCCCCCATATACAAGAGCATTTTGGTCTCAAAATTTCACTCGCAATGGATTTCTACTCATTTGTAAGGTAACATTCTTACGACCTACACTGAGAATTACCTGTTTTCGTCAACACCTTCATCACTGATAAGTCTCATGTCAATACAAGCAGGCAAGACTGGATACATATAGCATACAACTATTAGACTAAACAGTTAAAGCTCATAACATCGAGATCCTGAGTTATTACGCCAATCTGATACAACAACAAAGTTTGAACATTATGAGAAACAGTTTTGCTACTTAACTACCATTTACAACTACTAATCTCAACTACCAATGCATAGAGGGCTAGGATCTGAGCACTTGTAGATGTAAGGCCAATGAGTCCCATAGATTTACCAAGATACAACCTACCATCTCAACCATACCCATGTTGATAGTTTTCTTTGGTAGTTGCAGTTGGTAGTCAAATAGCATTTTCAATGGGTAAAACTAATGTATAAAAAATACTCTGGACTTCAATGTTATAAAACTACCACTTTGCAGTAAAAGATTTTTTTGGGAATCTGGTTACATACATACAGTCTTCAGACAACAGCCGAACAGGAGTGCGAATATGCTATTATTGAAATAGTGGCCTTACATTCAGTTTTAATTCCCAGCACAGAAGAGGCGTACATTAAAGCTGTGCAAGGATTGCTAGGTACCTAATTGTGATAAATGCTGCACCAAATTAATTGCAAATAAGGAAAAGGGAAGACTTGACAAGTTTGAATAACTAAGAAAGAGGGTTGGACTAAGCTGTACCAGGATTGCTAGTTTCTAGCATCTGTCATGCATCCTGGGTTAAACATATTGGTCTCTGACCATAGTGACCCTCCATAAGAAGAATCAACCCATGAAACCCTACTTGCCCTTTGATCTCATCATAAGCTAGTTCATAGCAAAACAATGTAAATTTTTCCATTAACTTCCAACCAAATTCTTCGGAATACAATATTGGTAGATACTAGTGAAAGTAATACCAACAAATACTTCCATCGTTTAGGGAGTTGCCAAAACCTAGTCAATCAGACAAGTAACCCTACTCTTTTCTTTTCTACATCAGTTGATAGTTTTCTGATGTAGTTCTATGTTACAAACCAAGTAAAGCATGTAAGCAGATGTTTCCATGCTACAAATTCAGATATCATCTGATTACCGTGTTTGCCACTAACTAGATAGCGCCATCAACGAATTAGAGAAAAAGTTGGAAATTAAGACAGGAATTGGTCAAAAATCTCTCAATCATAAACCACAATAATAACTCTCACTGAGGCGGCTGAGGATAAGATCTTCCAAATTGAAGAAACAACTCTTGGACTAGGTAAAAGGTACTCTTAACACTCCACGCATGCAAGCACAAGAAAAATAAGCAAAGTAGAAACTCTGCCAAAAGCAATACGAGGAAACGGAGCTATCACAGAAGCGGGAGCTTACCCTGATCGACTCCAGCCTTTTGTCCATGAATAAGAAGGTGGAAAAATATTCCCCTAATGATATCTCTGAGTGGGTGACTGATAACGATGACTGACACCTACACTTCTAATGAATAAAACTGTAAAAGATATCATAATTTGACATATGGCTCATGGTTGGAGCCTTTCATCCTCCCAATTTATGAGTAGGATATTAATAAAAGTACAATAAAAATTCCCTAGATGAAGAACCAGCTAAAAGTATACGAGAGCATTAAAGCATCAGAAGCAAGCAACTCCTCAATTAGCATTATTATATTTGAGTTATAAGCTAAGTATCAGAATGAAACTAAAAGTAAAGCAACATGGGAACAGAGAACCAACCTATAATTGCCTTCTTGCCAGCATTTCATGATCAATGAGAGAAGATATGCATTAAGCTTCCCATGCTTCACTGGTATCCAGATTTAATGACACCTCGAGAGAGCACTCTTGTACACAACCATGTCCTTTGTATGAGTGTGGAAAAAAGTGCTCTCCCCTTGCCCAGCGAAGCTTTCAGTCAACAAATCTAACTCATCAGCCTGCAAAAAGAAATAAAAATGGAAGCAAAAATAGGTCTGGCATCATATGAGTGGTCTATAACCAACTAGAATCACATCAAAATTGAAGGAAATCAGAAGAAAACTTTATCTTCTTTTGACTAGGCAATTTTCATCGGGTTCCATGATACCTAGCTGGCTAGCTCCAGTTCCAAGTTAATGTCTATGCAAGTTTGTCTCGTGCAATTATTAGAAATAAAATCTCTTTAACCTCTTTTTATTCCCCACTCAATCACCAGGGTTTGCACATAAGCAACAGTGACACCACATATCGCGATCGAGCAATCAAAAATTTCCGAGAAACTGTCAATAATCAATATACTTGTTCCATATATCTGGTAAAAAGAAAATACATTAATTAAGAGGCAGAGGTCTCCCATTCAAAACAATTTTGTGAAGCCTCTGAATCAATGCACAGATAGCCTTCGATCTATGTATAGCCCAGAGAATAAACTTACAAAGGAAATACTAAGCACAATAACGCATGCTGCATAGTGTTGACTATGTAACATTAGAAGGTGCACAGGTTTCATAACAATAACTAATAACTTGCAGAAAGTGGTAACCAAGCAATGAACATAAAATATATGAACCATGAGCAAACTATATCAAACACATGTCGTACTAAATAACAAGTCTTGGCTGCAGGCACAAACAAAGTCGTGAACACATAATGAAAGCTGATGAATTATAACAATGCAGCAGAAAGAACAAAATCATGAACAAAATAATCTTCGGATACGAATTGCAAAAATATAACCTGGAATTGATCTGCTCTAGATTGGAGACAAACATATTACTAATTCTAAGAAATCCATGATATACATTAGGATTGGAAAATTAGAAAAATACATAAGAGAAACATATCATTAATTACACAACTCATTGATAATTTACTAAAAACTGCAGGAATATAGCAACAACAAGAACCTATAAGATATTCAGGTTCTGGTAATTCCTATATTTTCCCTTCTCCTCCAACATAAGTACCAGACTTAAGAGAAACTAAGCTTTCAAAATAATTAATGGCAAGCCCGGTGATATTATTATGTTTATTTAGTTCTGTAGCACTTCCATGTTCTGGGTCATACAAAACTAGACCATTATACTTCATGAATAGAATCTTACCATTCCCAAAAGACCACAACGGACTTAAAGATAAAATATGGTTGATGATGATGCTCTTATGAGTAATGACATAGCGTCTAGTCCAAGAATTTTGAACTCCATAATCCAGCATCTCCCATACTTCACAATGAATCTTAACACCATTAGTGTACGAGTGGACAAGTATGCAAAGGCGCCCTTCCAACAATCCCAGAATCATACATGGATTCTTATTCTTCTCCAAAAGTTCTTTTGGTAGTGGTTGCAATTCTTTGAAACTCTCATCACTGAAATTCAAAGAGAGTAACAAAAACTTATCTTGAGCCACGGCTAACCAGTGAAGGTCTCCATTGAAAAGCACTCCACGTCTTTGCATAAACAAATACTTAGGAAACCGATAAGGTACAGTTTGCCCAGGTTTCCATGAATTCGATGCTAACGAATAGACTTGGACTAGAGTAGTATCCGTGGTTTCCTGAGTTACACCTACTGCCAACTTGTAATCATCATTCTTGTGATCATACCCAAACGGACAGATGCTATTCATTTTTATCGGTGAATCGGGTAATTCTTTATATTCTCTTGTGGCTGGGTTCCAAAGACAAAGAAAATCCCTTTTACCATCAGAATCAACCACCCGTATACAAAACAAACCGTTACATGATCCCACCAATCGAACACCATAATTTAAAGACTTGAATGGGTAATCCATTTCAATGGCAGCATCTTCAAATTCACACACTGATGTTTCTAATGAATCATAACCCATGGATTTAAGTACCTTATCAGAATAAGCACCTTCAATCATGAGAATAGGGTTGTTTTTCTGGGTAGCAATAAAACGAAGGTGCAATTTGATAAAATCAGAGGTAGAGATTAGGGCATACCAATTTTTGCAAACACACTTACATATAAGTAATGATTTGACTGGTAACCTTAAAAGAATCTCATGGTAGATCTCTTCCGGAATGCTTGACATTTCTCAGCTTCCAATTTCTTCACAGAGTGAAAGTTAGGGTTTGTCTTCGTTTTGTGGTAAAATAAACCAAAAATTGATTAGTGATGAAAATAGTTGTTGCAAACACCCCAATCGATCAATCTTCCATCTTTAACTTTCGGAGATAGGTTTTCAGAATTTCACTTACCCCCTGAAGAAAAGAGAGAAAAAAAAGAGAGAAAAAAGAGAGAAACTGAGATATGATGTTTTGGGGTTTGGTTTGTACTAGTACTACAAACTAAGGGTGTCGATGGATGTCCGAAAATTCCGGTATTCGTTCAAATTCGCATTCGAAATATCAAATATTATTCGAAAATAGTTTTGATTCGGATATCCCATTTTTTATCCGAAAATGTAACTAATCGGATACGAATTCGGATATGGAGGTATTCGCATCCGAAATATCCGTATCCTAATTTATGTATGAATATATAGATATTTTAAACCTGTGAAAGTGTAGATCATAGCTATTTTTTTATTTTTCTTTATATTTAGACATTTTGTTAAATTTTATTAAAAATAATAAATAATACTTTTAATTCTAATTAATTTTTATTATGTAAACATTAATCTTTCGTAAAAATAAAAATATTTTACTATTATTTTTTCTTATGATTTCGGATCGGATAATTATCCGATATCCGGATAGAAATTCGGATACGAATTCAAAGTGAAAATGACAATATCCGTTCGGATTTCGGATCGAATTCGGATAACATATGGTATTTTCGGATTCGGATACGGATAGTGCCTATCCGCATCCGTATGCATCCGTTTACACCGTTACTACAAACACTTTGGATGGCCGTGGGCCGTGGCCAAGCCTTGGGAAAAGCCAACCGATGCGGGCCTTGGCTGGCCAGACCTACTTTCCGCGACTAGAATGTGAGAAATTGGCCCCCATAGTCCATTCAACTGGAACGGGTTGCAGCGTGCTGAGCGTATAGGATCCTGAGATGTTACGCAACAGTCTGATGTCACCGAAAGTAATTAACACCACTGACTGATACAAGAACAAAGTTTGAAGCTTGTGACAATACAGTTTTGCCACATGACTACCACTTATAACTACCAGTCTCAGATACCAATGTATAGAGGGCTTGGATCCGAGCACATGTAGATGTAAGGCCAATGAGTCCCTATATTTAGCATACCAAGAACCTCTCATCTCAACCATACACATCTTGATAGTTTCCTTCGGTAGTTCCACATTGAAGTAAAAGATTTTTAAGGGAATTTCTCAAGGATATTTACAATCTACCACTTCTTTTTTTTTGATAAAGCAAGAATCTTATTAATTTATCTCTGCCGGGAATTGAAGTCTTTTGCCAAAAGGCTACAAATATCAACTGAAAAACCTTGATCTACCTCAACAGAATTGGTAGAAATTCTAACAGATTTAGCAATGTTATCTGCCACTCTATTGTCATCTCTACTAACAAAATTGAAAGAACAATATGAAAAACTTAAGGCTAGATGATTTATTTCTTTGATAAGATTTTTATTCTCCCATTGGACAAGGAGAGAACTATCTTGAATTGAAAGAATGACATTCTTAGCATCAACTTCAATTTGAATTTTTGTAAGCTGCTTATGTTGCGCCCACATCAGAGCTTCACGCACAGCTCTGCACTCCCCTTCTTCAGCACTTAAAGCTCCATTTGTGTATGTTCCTTTGACTCCAATGCAGGTGCATGTTGAATCCCGAAGAACAACACCAGTACCCAAATGGTTAGTGTCATTATCAAAAGAGGCATCTACATTAAGTTTAAAAATACCTTCTAAGGGTGGTTTCCATCTAGAGATATTACCAACATTCAAGCTTAAATCATTGCTACAGTAATCAAGTAAATGAGAATCTACATGATAGTTTATTTTGTGCACAGATGTAAGATGATTAAGAGAAACTCCCTGAAAAGTCACGCATCACACCTATCCTTCCGAGATAATCCATGAGCCAATCATGACGCTTAGTAACCACTTATTATCCAGTTGTTACCGGTTGACCGAACCAACTAATAGCCCATTCAGAGACACTATTGCGCTTAGAACCCATTGTAATCAATGTCAATGTTAACACCTCTCCACACTCTCCTAGCATGCCTGCAGTTGAAAAGAAGATGCTCCATAGTTTCTTCAGCTTGATCACATATACTGCACTTACTATGTTGATCACTGTTATAACAATCTAGCTTGCTATTGGTTGAATGTAAACCTCTGATACACTTCCAAGCAAAGAGCTTAATTCTGTGAGCAGCATTACTCCTCCACAGCTTTTTCCAGATTGAGGAATCAATATTAATTCCATTCAGGTTAACAATTCTACTACACTTGGTGAGCATATTATAAGTGCTTTTAACAGAGAACTTTCCATCCTTGGAAGGCATCCATAATATAACATCTTCTTTAGTATTATCAATGAAAATATTTAGGATTCTGGCAGCAGTATTGGCATCAAAAAGCCTATTGATAAGTTCAACATTCCAAGAGCTAGTGTTAGGGATTACTAGCTCTGAAACAGTCTCATAAAATCTATAAAAATCATTAACAGGAGAGGGTGGCACTAACATACCAGGGATCCATCTATCTAGCCAGATTTTAGTCTTAACTCCATTATTGATCTCCATGAAATAATTTTGTTGAACAATTTTCAAACCCTGAGTGATGCCATTCCAAGTGTAAGAACAATACTTAGCTTCAATGTGCTGATGCAAGATATCACCGTTTCTAAAATATTTACTTCTCAGAATTTGAACCATAAGATGATTGCTTTCTGTGCAGATTTTCCAAGCAAGCTTAGTTAGTAAAGCCAGGTTAAGCTTTTCAAGATCCCTGAAAGCAAGACCACCAATATCTTTAGGCTTACAAATACTCTGCCAGGAAATTGGATTGAATCCCTTGTTTGTTTTGTGTCCCCAAAAGAATCTTCTCTCTATAGCTGTGAGCTTCTTGATTAAAATATTTGGTAACTTGAAAGTACCCATTTGATAAATAGGCACAGAATTAAGGACATGTTTTATCATGGTAGCTCTCCCTGCTTGAGATAATGAAGAAGATGACCACACAGAATATCTATGCTCAAAATTTTCCTTGATAGCTCTGAAAGAATCTTGTTTAGAATGACCCAGTAAAAGTGGTGAACCAAGATATTTCTCATTAGAAGACATAACTGAGACTCCCAAAATCTGAATGAGTGAAGCAGCAACATCTGGCCTAGTGTTTTTACTGAAATGAACTGCTGATTTCTCAAAATTAATCAGTTGACCTGATTGAGAACTGAAGTTCTGAAGAAGCTGAAGCAGATTGTTAGCAGAAGTAATATTAGCTTGAGTAAAGATTAAGCAATCATCTGCAAACAATAAGTGATTAATTGCAGGAGAAGAGTTGGCAACTTTGATACCCTTGATACTGTTGGACTGTTGAGCATGAGACAGGTGCCTAGATAAGTATTCCATTGCCAAGATAAATAGATAAGGTGAAAGGGGATCACCTTGTCTAATACCCCTAGTAGGATTGTACCTTTCACATGGAGAGCCATTAAGAAGCACAGAAAGGGATGTAGTACTTATGCATTGATAGATAAGCTCACAAAAGTCATCAGAAAAACCAAAGTAATGTAGTACCTTAATTAAGAAACTCCATTCTAACCTGTCAAAGGCCTTAGACATATCCAATTTGAGAGCCATCCAACCTGTTTTATCTTTTTTCCTCTTCATTGAATGAATAATTTCCTGAGCTATTATAGTGTTATCACTAATTAGCCTTCCTGAAACATAGGCTGCTTGAAAAGGTGAAACAATCTTAGCCATCAGGGGTTTCATCCTTCCTACCAAGATTTTTGAAATAATCTTGTAAGAAGAGTTGCATAAACCAATTGGTCTATAATCAGCAGCTGAAATGCATTTCTTCTTCTTTGGAATAAGAGAAATGTAAGTATTGTTAATTTGCTTGAGAATGTGTTTAGTTTCAAAAAATCTTGAAACCATTTGGCATACATCAGAACCAACAGTTTCCCACTGACTTTTGTAGAACCCTGCTTGGAAGCCTTCTGGACCTGGTGCACTCCAATTACGCATGGATTTGAGAGTAGAAAAAATTTCTTCTTTAGTTGGAACTCTTGTAAGAAGAAGATTATTATCAGATGTAATAACTGCAGGAAGAACCTGGTAATAGCCTTCTTCAAGAATGGGAGAAATAGAAGTACTTATATCTCTGAAATGAGAAGTAAGATGACTTGAAATTTGTTCTCTTGTATGAAGCCAGACTCCATTATGATCCTTGATTGAGTCTATATTATTTCTTGTTCTCTTCCTGTTGGTTTTAGTATGAAAATACTTACTATTATTGTCCATATCC
Source organism: Papaver armeniacum (assembly GCA_023531295.1). NCBI lineage: Eukaryota > Viridiplantae > Streptophyta > Magnoliopsida > Ranunculales > Papaveraceae > Papaver > Papaver armeniacum. The sequence continues at coordinate 12,742 of JAJJWW010009303.1, read as the reverse complement.
TTAATGAAATGTTCTCTTGATTTCTGATGATAGAATTCACTTTTTGTTTTGTTCCACTTGTTGAGCTCCAAATTAATGGACTTGATGTGTTCTTCAGAAATAATACTTTGGGGTTGTGCTTGCAGAAAATCAAGTTCTTTTTGAAGATTATCTACTTTGATATTAATATCTCCAAAATGTTCTCTGTTCCATTTAGATAAATCCTGCCTTGTGAACTGAAGTTTTTTGACTAGTTGAAAACCAGGAGAACCAATCACTTCATTTTTTCCAGGCATTGGCAATAACATTAGTGCAAGCATTATCATTAAGCCAAGTGAGAAAAAATTTGAAGGGTTTCCAACATTTAGTACCTGCAAAATCAGTAGCTAACAAAATAGGGCTATGATCACTACCAATTTGGGTAAGGTGAAAAAGCTTAGAGTTAGGAAAGTGAATATTCCATTCTCCATTGCCTAAAGCCATATCAATCCTAGATCTCTTAGAGACAGTACCTAAATTATTACTAGTCCAAGTGTAATCTTTACCAACAAACCCAATGTCTTCTAAGCCACTGTTAGCCACAACATTATTCACCCAGCCATCAATGGAAGAGGAAGTATTGTTGTTGCTATCTAAAATATGAAAGTTTAGGTCACCTAACACAATCCAAGGGCTACCATTTTCAGTACTAATTTTTTGAATGAAACTCCATTGTTCTTTTTTCCTATCATACTGAAAGTACCCATACATACAAGTCAGAAGGAATTCTGGCTTACTAGGATCTGCTTGAATTAGTGCATTAAAGGTATTAAGTCTAGCATCAAGAATATCACATTGAAAACCATTCTTCCAGAGGAGGACTAAACCTCCAGAGAGACCAACTGGCTCAATAAAAGCATAATTAGGATATTGATAATGTTTCAGTAAAGGTTTGCACTTGGTTTGATTGAGTTTGGTTTCACACAGAAAAATAATATCTGGGTTTTAACTTCTAATCAGGGTACTAAGGTGATTTCTAGTGTCAGGGTTTTTGAAACCTTGGACATTCCAAGAGAGGATTCTCATGTTAATCTCTTCTTTTCTACTAAGTAAGGTAATTGTGATGATAACTCCAATAAAAACTTTAGTGAAGGCACACAAGTTAAAAGAAGATGAAAAGACTTTGACAGAATGAGAACTAGCAATCAGGAAAAGGAAAGTTGAAAGTACCAAAACAAAAAGCTTTTGAAAAATAAAAGGAAGAGAAATAGTAATGACCTGATTCTCCTTCTGTGAAGCATTCTTTGGATTATCTCCAATGGTGATTCTTAGAGAAGTCTGATTGACTGTAATAGGTGCTGTGTTGCTACTAGAAGAGATGTCTTCAATCCTCCCTTCAGAAAACAGGTTGGAATTACCACTTCTTTGTCTTTTTCCAAGTCTGGAGTCTTCATCTGCAGTAACCTCATCTCCAATCTTCAATAAGAAGTTCATATTAACAACTTCACCATCTTTTGGGGGAATAAAAGCTGCATTCTTCACAAACTTCTTTTGATTCCCTCTAGAAACAGGAGCATTACTAGAGGAAACATTTGAGACAGTCTTCTTGAGGGCATTAGTATTGCCAAAGAAATAAGGCTTTTCATATGCCTTGACCAAGAAATTTTCAGCATCCTTACAGGCTACTTTGCAGTGCTTAATGATATAACATTTAGTGCAGATACCTGGAGGCTGCCTCTCATAGTAAAATTTGATCCACCTGCTCATTCCAGCATTTGTGATAGCCTTGACTCCTCTTCTTAAGGGATTAGTTAAGTCAATGTTAACACAAACTTTCACAGGAACTCCACCTACCGGAATAGCATTCTTAGGTTCTATCTTAACAACCTCACCCATAATACTTCCAATTTTTGTAACAGCAGCTACATTCATATGTTCCGGAAGAAGAAATTTAAGTTGAATCCAAAAAAGTTGAAAACCCCAGTGCTTCTCTGTGTAGATCATGTTAGGAATGTAGTCATGAGCTACCAGTAGCTGCCTGTTAATATTCCAAGGTCTCTCATCAATTACTTTGTTCAACAGAACCCAATTATTGAAGGTAAAAATCATGGTGTTAGGATCTACTTCAACAATTCTGATCTCTTCTGGTGAAATAAATGGCCAAGTGAATTTGATGTACTTTTCCACCATATCATAGATCATTTTCCCTTCAGTGATAATTTTACCAATAGCACTAGCCTCCCATTTCTCCTCTTCTTTTTCCTCAATGGTTTTGTCAGCTTGAATCACAAGAACTTCATTAGAATCTCCTAAGTCCAAAGCAGCTTGCTTGAACTTATTAACTAAATCACCGACTTGACTAGATACTCCTTCTTCCATGCCAATGAAATTGAAACTTTGATTTCTAGGTTTGTTACAATACTCAGCGGAAAAGATATTATGAATGTATAAACTAATGCCAGGATTGATGTTTATAAGGAATGGTTGAGGATAAAAATAATTTTGATTGAATTCTCGACTTGAATTTAGGAAACAATATATTTGACTAGCTTCGGAAATTTGGTAAAAACAACAGCTGTAGATTAACCAACCTATGAGGAAAAAAAGGTAACCGATGTGTTGATTACGCCCATAATTTCGGAGAAGTAAAATTTTTGAATTTGAATTCCCAATAGCGCGGACTTCGGTAAAATGAATGTTCAACGAGTTGGACCGATTCTTCACCTTCTTCTTTAACAGAACAGCAACACCATTACAGACAATCAAAGTATTCAAACGATTAACAAACTTCTCTGCAAACGCAATAATCACCAAAACAAACGTAAAGGCAAACGCCATATGAGATAATCCAATCTGCAAACACATTCTGGAGAAGACAGAAAGATTAGTTACTCATTTTAGAAAGATCGATAATCAAAGAAAAAAGGTTTAGAAGATAAAAAGAAATTTCAAGAAAAATATAACCAAAACTAATTTGAGATTAAAATTTAAAAAAGCATAGTAAAGAATCAAGTTAAACCAGAGGAGTGCTTTAAAAATTGAGAGATTTGTAAATTTTCATGAACTGAGTTGATACATCACCAGGAGCACCGATTTGCAGAGCCAAACAGAAGAGAGAAAAATGAGCATAAGCACATACAATCTACCACTTCATAACAGCCAAGCTAGAGTGCAAAAATGCTATTTTGATTCCCGACACAAAACTACAGAAGAGACTTATATTCAAGATGTACAAGGATTGTTGGGTCAATACCTAAATATGATATACGTTGCACCAAATGAATTACAAATAAGGAAAGGGGAAGACTTGACATGTTGGATCAACAAAGATGAAAGAATTTCATAATAATAGTCGACCCATGACTCCGTAGTTACCCTTTAATTTCATCATAAGCTAGTTCACAACAATACAATGTAATTTTCGCCATTAACTTCCAACCAAATTCTTTGGGATGCAACCGGTAGATCCTAATGGAGCTATCACATAAGCGCAAGCTTACCATGATCGACTCCACCCTTTTGTCCAAAACTAAGATGTTGGATGAATGTTCCCCTAATGACTATCTTTGAACGGGAGTGGCTAATGATGATGACTGACACCAGCGCTGCTTATGAATACAACTATAAAAGATATCGTCACCTTCGTCCTTCTAATCTATTAGTAGGATATCAGTAAAAGAAACTAAAAAATCTCCAAATGAAGACACCCTAAAGGATTATAAGAAATTAGGAATATCAGAATGAAACTCAAGTTTATACACTTAAAAGCAAACCAACATTGGAACTGGGAACCAACCTAAATCGCATTTTTGCCAGTATCTCATGATCAATGGGAGAAGATATGCTTTAAGCAATCTGAAAAGACGAGGGTACCCAAATACACCACAATCTTTTATTTTGATCACAACCTATACAAGACCCACTGTGTATAAACCTCTTGGAGCAACAATCACTCAAGGAATATTTTGTTGGAAAACGATTACTAAAAAATATTTTTTAAGGTTTTAATAAAATTATAATTTATTGTTTTCTTTTGTGAAAGAAAAAACTTATTAGTCACGCATTGTAGAGTTTCCACGTTTTAGTTGTTTTAAGAGACTATATAAGCATTTTAGTCCCACATCGGGGAGTTTTTCTTCTTAAGTTGTATTTGTCAATTATATAAACAAATTCACTACTTTTGTAAAATCAATGGGAAAGGGGTTGCTCTATATTTTAGAGGGACCCCTAAGGAAAAATATTTTATAGCGTTTCTTAAGCGTTCGCGATTTTCCTTAACGGTTTTCTTAGAGTTGCCAAGCTCAAGTTGAGCATCATATGCTAGTAGTAGGTGTAGTAGGGTGTTTTATCCTGGAGATATCCGTCTCAAATCGTGAGGGCTATAGCATCCCTCTTGAGTGTAGCCGGGCGCTAATGTCTTAAGGGCAACGTGTTGAACACGTGACTCACTCTGTTTTTCCAAAGTTTTGCCTTGTTGTTGTTGCGGAGATTTGGGGAGCTCGTCTGTTTCATCAAATCGATTACTTCCATTATAAAGGAGCTAAGTATCAATAACTTTTGTTTATTTGATTTTTTTCCTTGTTTTTGATTATTGCACCCAACAATCTTAAGACATTAGAATTTTTAATAATCAAGAATGGTTGATTGGTTTGTGAATCATGGATGTTAATTATGAGTGAAAAAACAAAAAACGAAATTTTGGTCATGGGGAGGATTCACTAATTTGAATCTTTTTGGGGAGGAGTTTCGAATTTATCTCTCAACCTAGAAGGAATTTCGATGAACCCTTTTGACACAAGTGGACATCCCGATAGTTACCCACGTAAAATTTCAGAATTTTTGGAGTTGTAAAAGTATTTTTTGATATTTTACAAAACAGAGAAACGTTCTGAAAAATTCGACGGGCGAAATGTTTTGTTAACTAAAGTAGTTTTTATGGGGTAACCATGAGCTTTTTGATATGGTGGTTCAAACGAAGTTTGTAAGTCTAGATATTATCTTCAAAACTCATATTTTATCTTCCGTTTCGGAACTAAGGTTTCTGAGATGTGTTGTATTAGGTGATTGGTAAATTACCATCTCCGTATTCAGAGTATAAACGAAGATTGTGACATGAAACTCAGAAAGGGACATGGCTAACTGTGCGCATGTGGATGAATACAATTTTTCCAAAGTCGACAAAGGCTGGAACATCAAACGTAACTCTAAGCGTAGTCTTCTTAAGAAAGGTATGTTTCATAAAAACTGAATCTAGCATTACTTTAATTAAGGGTGATTTTTATGTGTGTAAAATCCTAGCCATACGGCAGTAAATTGTAGGCAACATAAAACCTTAATTAGTAGATAGTTAATGCTAATTTAGTTGAAACAAACTAGTACTAGTTCAGTGGCATGATGTCGGAAGTTATTTTAATAACTAATGTGAGAGACCAGTAGGTGGAATTTGGAGCCACCAAGCATGTTTGTTGAAACAGAGACCTGTTCACCTCCTATCAGAGGATATGAGATGTCGAGAAACCCTATATGAGTAACTCACCTACGACAGAGGTTGCATAAAAGGGAAAGGTCGAGCAGAAGATCATATCTGTAATATTCTCACATTGAATGAAGTTTTCATGTTCCGGGCATATGCAAGAATCTTGTATCTTGTTCTGTTATAGATGGTAAAAGACTAAGATATTAATTGAATATGGAAAAATTGTTGTACCTAAGGGCATGTGATTTTAAAGGAAACGTTATAATACTTAAGGTCAATATAAGCTCAACGAAAAAATTGATGAAGTAGTTGATTCTTGTGTTTTCTTTTGTGTGATTGAATGTTTTGCATGGTAGACATGGAACCGTAAATTTATATAAGTCAATGCATAAACTGGGAAGCGTAGGCTGCATACCCAAATTTAGTTTGGATATTGAACTCAAAAGTTAAATATTCGTAGAATCAAAATATGCTATAAAACCTTTTAGCAAAATTGCTCAGAGTAATTCTAAGCCCTTAGAATTAATTCAGTTAGACCTAGTTGACATGAAATCAACCCAAACTAAGGTGGTAAAAGGTGTTTTTATAACTTTCATAGATGATTGTACGAGGTACTATCTTGTATACTTACTTAGGGGTAAGGATGATGCCTTAGAAGCCTTAATAGTATAAACTTGAAATTGAAAGCAAAGTATATGTTACCACTAAAAGGGTTAGGTCTGAACATGATGGCAAGTATGAAATTCATATAGGAGAATTTTACTTGTTAAATGGCATTATTGATGAGATCATACCTCCTTATTTACCGTAGTCTAATGATATAGTTGATCATAAGAAAAGAACCATTAAGGAGATGATTTATGCCATGTTGATTAAAGGATTAACCGCCAACTTGTGGGCGGGAGGTAGTCCTCTGATTTTGTTATATCCTGAATAGAGTAACCTTTAAAGGATTAGATAAAACTCCATATGTTTATGAAAGATAGACAACCTGCTTATGCATATGTCAAAGTGTGGGGGTGTTTATATAAGATATCCTGAGTACCCTACTGCATATAATTTTTGGTTATGAGTTCTGCTTTTTCTGATTTTCGTGTGACTACTATTATGGAATCTAGGGATGCTTAGTTCTTTGAACATGTTTATTATTAATCATGTACCTCATTAGAGATGTGATGTTGATCCCCTAGATTTATTTTCAAATATTCAGAACTTATCTTTAAGGAAGATGAATTAAAGTTGACCCTAGGAGAAGTAAAATATTAGAACTGAGACTTCTTATGGACCTGACTTCTTAATAAGTCTAGCTTAATCTGAGCTCCAGACTCGTAAAGAAGCCATAACATCTATTGAAACCCCATTCTGGTAAGAAGCTTCATTTAGTGAAATGGACTCAGTCCGTCAGAACCAGACTTGGGAGCTTGCTAGTTTACCTCTAGGGAGTAAGACCATGGGATGTAAATGAGTAGAAAGTAGAAACGTTAGATATATGGAACTATGGAAAAATATTAGGCTAAGTTGGTAGCAAAAGGCTATAAACTAAAAGAAGGTGTAAATTTCCTTGATTCTTATTCACTTGTGACGAGAATTACTTCTGTTGAGATGCTAATTGATATTGCTGCCATAAACAACTTGGAGATACATCAGATGGATGTTAAGACAACTTTCCTAAAACTGTGAATTAGATAAAGAAATTTACATAGACCAACCTGAGAATTTTGTAGTGAAAGGTTATGAAGACAAAGTTTGTAAGTTGAACAAATCTTTGTATGGTTTTCAAATAAGCACGTAAACAGTAACATGGAAAATTTGATCATGAGATAATGTGTAGTGGATTTAAGTTAATGAATCTGACAAGTATATTTATAATTAACTTGTTAAGGATGCCTGTGTGATTGTATGCTTGTATGTTGATGATATGTTTATACTTGATACAAACATAGATGTGATTAATTCCACTAAAACCATGCACTGAATGAGAACGTTGACTTGAAAGACTAAGGCTCTTTGATGTAATCTTAGGGATGAGGATTAAAAGATAACCAAACATTTATAGTCTTAGTCATTCTCATTATGTTAAATTTGTGCTTAAGAGATACAATCAGTCTGATTGTAAGCCTGCTTGTACTTCATACGATTCTTCTTGTAGAATCGAGAAAAATAAGGAAAATGGAGTATCTTAACTTGAATACTCAAGAGTTATAGGATGCTTGATGAATTTAATGAACTGTAAGAGTCCAAAAATTGCCTATATTGTGAGTAAGTTAAGTAGATATACTTGTAGTCCAGAGCAAGAGCATTGGGATGCACTTAGTAGAGTATTATGGTACCTAAAATACTCTATTACCTTTTATTTGATTTATGAAAGGTATCTTGTTGTCCTTGAGGGACTTTATGATGGAAACTAGATAGATGACTCAGAGGAGTCTAAGTCTACGAGTGGATATGGTTTCACTCTAGCATGAGGGTTTGTTTTTTGGAAGATTTCCAAACAGACATATATTGCTCAATTCATTATGGAATCTAAGAGTATTGCGTTAGATAAAGCACGAGAGGGGGCCGAGTGCCTAAGATGCTTTTTAGAAGACATTCCTCTCTGGCATAGGCCTGTGCCAGCTATATCTATATATTGTTAGAAAAGCTATAATAGCTAAAGCTAAAAATAATTAACCTCAATCGGCGTTATTTCCATTGATTGGATAAAGTCCAAGGAGAATATCGCGCAACCTTTGACGAAAGGTTTATCCAAAGAGATAGTTAGAAATGCATCGAGGGGGACGGGGCTTAATCTCATAAATTAAACTTGCCATGAAGGATACTCAACCTTGCTGACTGGAGATCCCAAGATCAAGGTTTCGAATGAGACAACTAATTTGTGGTGGGTAAGGGTAAACACTATCAGAGAATTTCATTCTCTGTCCCTTCCCTATGGTGTAGACGTGATAGTATGACTGCATGTGAAGGGTGACTTTTAAGAAGTCTTAATGAGTTTTATAGTTTCAATTTAAGATTGAAGTGGGGTGTAGCAGTAACACTCTTTATGGAAACTCACCTATCTGAATGAGGAAGTGGGGCCGCTTCCTATGAGAATATGAGCTTTGATTCTCTAGAGCATTCTAAGAAACAGGATATGTCCAGGGCCAAATTGGACAAAACGGCACGAGCTTGGCAAAAGCACCCTTGGAGATATCATCTCGTGGTTGTTATCGCGAATTACATCAAACGCTAGCATTCAAGACATAGTTCACTGTCTCTAGCAAGTAATTCCGGTAATATCTCACTAAGCAAAGGTTCAAGACCTCATGGACACCTCTGCCTAAAATGGTATTTCTGCGCTTTTTATGTGATTTTCGTTTTGATGGTTTGGTATTCACTGGAACTTAGGATCTAAGGGTCACTAAGGGTTCACTAGTTCATGCTTTTTCACTTTGGTGAAAGGAACCTTTAGTCTCACTTGTGAGGAACTAAAGATGAAAGCTCTCTATACTATATGATTTTAGCAATCCATAGTATGATCCTGGGGTCAAACACTGTTGTGTAAGGGAGATGACGTTGGAATGGCTAGTATGACTTCAACATGCACGATCTGTTTGTATGTTCAACGGTTCGGGTCGTGAGATTGGGTTGTTGATTTACAAAATCTATCTCGTGTTTTCGTGTTTTATTGAGTTTTCATTCATGTGGGGATTGTTGGAAAACGATTACTAAAAAATAATTTTTAAGGTTTTAATAAAATTATAATTTATTGTTTTATTTTGTGAATGAAAAAACTTATTAGTCCCACATTGTGGAGTTTCCACGTTTTAGTTGTTTTAAGAGACTATATAAGCATTTTAGTCCACATCGGGGAGTTTTTCTTCTTAAGTTGTATTTGTCAATTATATAAACAAATTCACTACTTTTGTAAAATCAATGGGAAAGGGGTTGCTCTATATTTTAGAGGGACCCCTAAGGAAAAATATTTTATAGCGTTTCTTAAGCGTTCGCGATTTTCCTCAACGGTTTTCTTGGAGTTGCCAAGCTCAAGTTGAGCATCTACTACATATGCTAGTAGTAGGTGTAGTAGGGTGTTTTATCCTGGAGATATCCGTCTTGTGAGGGCTATAACATCACTCTTGAGTGTAGCCGGGCGCTAATGTCTTAAGGGAAACGTAATGAACACGTGACTCACTCTGTTTTTCCAAAGTTTTGCCTTGTTGCTGTTGCGGAGATTTGGGGAGCTCGTCCGTTTCATCAAATCGATTACTTCCATTATAAAGGAGATAAGTTTCAATAACTTTTGTTTATTTGATTTTTTCCTTGTTTTTGATTATTGCACCCAACATATTTCAACACAGTGTCCACTTGATATAGGGTTAGTCCGGACTGGCCTAACTCGTGAATTAAATATCAAAGGCAAGTAGAGAAAACCAATACACTTTGTGAGACAATAAAACAGCAAAGTGATCACTTGATAAAAGGTACAATAATAACCGAAACCAATAGGATCAATATCAAGTGCCCTGTTAACGTACAAAGTGCAATTTATTTTAATTATAATAAGACAATAATAATGTGGAAAGATAAAGTAAATGGAACAACAAGATTTTCTTAACGAGGAAACCGCAAATGCAGAAAAACCCCGGGACCTAGTCCAGAATTGAGTACTCTCAGAATTAAGTCGTTATACAAAATTGATAAGCACGTAAGTGCTACATTTCTTACCCATGTTTATATTAGTTAGGACTCATATTTTGGCTAACCACTCTATTTTAGTGCTTTTATAGAAAGTGCAAGCGAATTCTGATCGTCCATAAAATAAACGGTTAAAGTTGGAACTAAATGGCGTTTGCCACCAAATTGAGCAAAGTCACTTGCAAAGCTACCTGCTTAGCTGCATATGACCACGGCAGGACCAGGGGAGCAAGGAAATACGTGTCTCTGCCAAAGCATGTGTCTGAAAGAATAATGGCCAGTGGGAGAAATATAATAGAAGAAGCACATGGAAAGAAGGATGTACTAATGGATGCCGTTGCTTCTTCATTTGTCTGCCAACGGAGTCTGTATTTCGTGATAGTGGTGATATATCTTATTGGTTGAGACTTCAGCTGAAGCTTAGATTTGAAGGAAGCAAAGTGCATGTGTTTGCTGCAATCTGTCGTAATGGCTGGAATGTTTCTTCAATTCCAGTCGCCTGCGTTCGAGTACGATGGGGGTTTGAAGACAGAAAAATCAATGAAGGTTAAGAAGGGGTTGAATCCTGATGGGTGTTGCTGATAGTGGATCTTCATACGAGTAGGATAATTGGCAACGCAAGGCGTGTGAGAGTCAGCGGAACTCTGTGAAGGAAATGGTGGTGCTGTACATGTTTAAATGAGAAGATAGAGAGCTGCCAGTGGCGATGGGTTTGGTCTGCCGGTATAAAGAGAAGGGTATGAAGTCATCTACTAAAAGCTAATGGTTGTGTTTAATAGAGCTGTAAAATCTACAAAGTCTGGAAGGAGCTGAAGTTAGATGGACGGACTGAACGGTGAGAAGATAGATAGGCAGAGTTAATGGCTGAAGTAAATGATTGGAGTCAGTGTTTCTGATGGCTATGACGGAAAGAATACTTGGCCGGACCTGAGAAGGAACTGGTGGAGATAGCCAAAGAGAATGGAGTTTGGAGGTGATGAATCATTGAAAGCAGCAGCGAGCGAAAATGGATTCGAACTGAAATGGGTCTGTCGTTGGTTGGCTCGAGTTCATTCTCTCGAGTTCATTACAGCAACAATGATGGTAGCAGCTCTCGGCAATCAAAAGTAGGCAGTGATGATGGTTTGTACTCAATTGGTCATTGATGCCGATAAGTGGATGGGATGTTGGCTGAGTTGCGAAAGGGGGTTGAACTGATTGCAAGTGGTTACTGGCAGTTCTTACTGTGAGTTAGTGGCTCGAGCAAGAAGTAATTTCTGGATCGAACTGAAGATGGGTTGGCTGAGTTGCGAAAGGGAGTGAAACTCGTATGTTGTGTTTGGTTTGTTTTCAAGATGGCAGTCGGTGGAGCTGGGAAGGTCAGGGAATGGAAGATGTTTGTGAGAAATAAGAGAATGGACAGACACAGGCGGTGATGGCTCAACAGCAACAGAGACAACAGAATGGGCTTGTGGTTAATCTGAGAAGAAGACGGATTTAGGCAGTGATCGCAGATTGGCATTTTGTCAGAACGGAATCCAGTGTTGTGGTTGAGAGCGACAAAAGAAGTGGGCTGGGCCTTGACAGGTACGAGATGTCTACTAGGTCTTATTTGAAGATTCCCCACCGCACCTATAAAGGCATTAGCGTACAGAAACAAAAAGGGGGGGGGAGAAAAAGAGGAGAGAGGCCGATTGGAGGCCGACTGAGGCTATAATCAAAAACCAGAGAAGAAAGGTGGCCGGTTTACGGAAGAGATCGAAGGCGTTCTAGAACACAAGCACACGAAAGTACAAAGAAGATATTGGTTTAATCTTTCTTCTCTTGATATCATTTTTGATGGGTTTTAAGAAACCCTTTGATATGTTCTAATCATTTTGTAGCTAGGGTTTAATGGAGAAAACTACTTCTAGCATTAAGACCATTTGAATCGATTTTGAATAATTTGGTATTAGGATATATGAATTGAATTTTGAAATCCAATACTTATGGTTTATTAATTTTACAAAGAATACATGTTGTTGCCTCACCGGCTTTGTACAACACAATAGCCTAAGTTCATTAATTCATGTGGGTTACAATTTTATGTGTTAGTATTTGATAATCCATGCTTAGGTTGATTCTTTTGATGGGTTATGCTTAGACGAAGCAAATAATAATTGTGAATCTATAAATTATGTTTTCGATAATTCTCTCGTCATTATAATTTGATAGGTCATGCTTAGAAATTTGATGGGCTATACTTAGGAGATGCGAGTTTATGATCGAAAATCATACCAATAATAGGTGTTGCAATAAAACTAAGATATATACATAAATGGAATTCGATTTCTTTTCGGCGCATAATTATAAATAGTAGTGGAATCCATAAACCCACAGTTACCGTCTTTCCCATTGAATTTGTTTTATCCGTTTAGTTTATTTTTTATTTATTCTTCTTTCAAAATCCAAAACATCTTTTCTCGGTTAATTTTTATTAGAGATATTGATTACTGATATTTCCACCGCTCCTTGTGGGAACGACCCGTACTTGCCTCTGTCTACTAGTTGGACACTGTGCGATTGCGGTTATTTTTATATAGGCAATCCCGAAAGCATATCAAAAATCAACACTAACTTCGTATAGTTGAGACCAAGCAACTAAACCTATAGTTC
>JAJJWW010009302.1:0-33355 GCA_023531295.1 Papaver armeniacum | reverse complement strand
TTTTTTGTGGGTTAATTGGAGTAGCAAGATACACCACGGCTTCACAAGTCCTTCAGGTTTCACTCTTCCTCTCCCCTAACTTTGTTTCTTTCCTTCCAAGAACAACAACGACATAAGATGATAAAAAAGAAAGAAATCTAACCTCACTTGCTAAATAGATTAGCCTAGCTTATGCCAGAGTATCTAACATGACCAATCTCTGATTTTCAAAGGTATGCACTGTTTTTTTTTTTTTTTCGTACTTACTAAATTTGCATGTTTTATTTTTTGGGTCATGAATCCACAACCAATTTACTCAAGTCGATCAAGATTTTTCCCTCAAATCCAAGTAACAATTTAAACCTTTTTTTTGTTTACTCTTTCACGGAGCGGTGGTGTTGATAATTAGACTATTTGATCTCCATATATTTTTAAATGGTAATTGTATAAAACAGTTTATGTGTTACGTTAAGATTGGTTGGACTCATCAATCCGTTTAATAGCCACATAATTCCAAGCACGACAGTCAGGGATGTATGTCGTCAATAGATTAAACTAATGGGGAATCAACCATCTTACTATACCAAGAGGCATGTAAGAGTACCGCAAAACATTATAAATAATCCAACTGTACACAAATTGTTGAGGTTTTGGGGTACTTTTTGTATTGTTTTATTTTTCTTCCTTCTTCTTTAGAAACCAAATTTTTGAATGTTTGAAAAAATGGCATTTGAATGTTCAAATGGGTACGTGGTATTTATAGGGATGATATCTCCATTAGTTACATCATGTTTCTGATGGCTATATTTTTTGCAGAGATTTGGATGCAAGACCATCCTATCACAACCCTTAGAAAAGAAAAACACCTCCTGAAATTTTGGATATTGATAATAGAAAATGGGTAAATCTAATCGGTATGATATGATGATACGACAATATAACTATGTTGGGAAGGGAGGCCTTTCAAGATCATCCTTTGCTAGGTTTCAGAGGTCAAAAGCCCTTTCTTCGTTTGTCATCTTTATATTCTTAAAGCAGGGAGATCTAAAGTACTGCTGCTAATATTAGAATTCTCATATGCCTTTATTTTGTATATGAATTAATTGTATCTTCACAGTGTTGTTCTAATGTGAAGATTAGTCGGGAGCATGGGAGAAAATATAGCAGATGTCAAAAAAGACAAATAGTTGAGGTAGATTCGTTAATTTGATTTTTGTAAAGGAAAATGAAGACCCTTTTGCATTGTCGTTGAGGTAATTTAATGTCCTTTATTGAATTAACTTAGAACTGATTTTTTTTTATTTTGTATTCTTGGCACTCTACCTTGAAATGTGTAGACAAGAGTTGGAAGTTAGGTAGTTTATTTCAATAGAACTAGAACTATATCAAAAAGTATCCCATGGATGCATTCCAGTGTTGAATAGAATATCTGACAGAATTTGGTCTTAGGTGATGAGTCTAATATGTTTTTAATTCATCACATAAAAAACAGCGGTATAATACCAATAAGAATACATGATGAATCTAATCTTACTTTCACTTTAAATTAATTTATGATGAATCTTATTTTTCTCGCATCAAGGCACATAATTATGGAATGAAAATAGTTTTTGAATAAATATTAGAACCGAGACTTACAAGTATTACGTGAAGACTTGAAGAATGTGAAGAAGTAAAGAGCTACAACGACGACATGATCCTTCCTCTTGAGGTTAGTAATATTTGACTTGAACTATTTCATCCTAACGTATCTTTCAAGTCGTGCATATTGAAAACATAACTGCGATGATGTGAATGATTATACTCTAGTTAGACATAGTACTAAGGATTTACAATACGAAGAATAACATCTATCTTTTGAACTTCGTATATAAGACATCGACATAATTGTATGAATGCTATTGTGATTATGTATGGGTATGGGTGAAGATTTCGTCCTAGAAACAATATTTTACATTCGTTTAAAAAGAAGTACAATTCATAAACTTGTTTTGTGAATCGAAAGTGAAATCGCTAGGCATATTGGTATTGTTATGCATTGCAAATCTTTGGATTACCAATATGTATGTTTAGTATAACCGCTCATAACTTGTTTATGTATCTTGGTAAAACTATTCACAATGCCTGACTTTTATATTGGTATGACTTTTATTAGTGAAACCGATCTTAAGTAATCACCTGAGATGGTATGATCGATATTTTGTAATTGGTTTGACCAACTCTAGACATTGGGTAAATCGATCCTGGTAAGAGGTTCAACCGATCACAAGTATGTGGAATCGATCCTTGTAAGAGGTACAACAAGTCTTAGGAATTGGTAACCGATCATATGACTTGTGCAACCAATCACAAGAGATTTCGCCTAATTAGGGTACTTTCCCCTCCGAATAGACGGCTCCACCAGTAACAACACAACTAGGTAGTTTTGCTGGATCTAAGGATTAGTTTGCTTGAAATGCAAACTTCAATATGTATAAACCAAGGAAGTTTTGACACCAAGGAATTTCCAAAACCAAATATTCTCAAAGATATGCAATAAAGCCAAAAACAGTTATCATAATTCCTGGAAATGCAATCACCCGAATATTGACCAAATCTCGGTAGAAAATCTCTAATTAGTAAATGCACATTACCAATTTTTATTTTCTAAAGATATGCAATTAATTGCTTTGGATTCTCCTTCAGTAAAACTAAAAACCTTAACTAAAAGATTCTCAATTTATTTCGATCCTCGGATTCTCCTTTAGTTATTAAGGAATATCTTTGAACAATAAAAGATAAGAATTCTTGCACATGTTCAACATATTGTGACTTTTTCACATATTAGTTTCAATCAGAACCCCTTATGATCCTTTGATAAAGCCTACCAACACGGGCTAGAACTCAACCCTATAAATCAAAAAGTCACCACGTAGATGGGGAAAAAAAGTTCTTTGGTTTTTAAGGAATTGAGGAGACGACCAGTGCGGAGGAAACTCCTTGAACCGAGCGAATCATCAAACCTCACACGATGCACCGCAAGAAGGGAGTGTTTTGAATTCGAAAGATCAATCTGTAGTACTCCTACTTCTAAACCAAGAAAATGGTCGTTTCAAAGTAAATTCGGTCACAAGAGAGGACGGGTCGATCCGTAGGAGGGAAGGCGAAATGTGTGAGATCAATGGTGATCGAAGATTGTAGGTGTCTTTGTGTATTCCGAAAATAACATAAGTTCTCAATGATTGAGTTTGTTACTCGTTGAGAGTAATTGCTCAAATGTTGAGTTGTTAATCTCGTGTTGTCTGTTTGACGTGAGATTATCCTGTTTTCAATCATCATTCAGAGACTTATTTATGTTGCTAGAATTGTAAACACCATGATCTCATGAAGTATGACAGTTGATGGAATCAAAGAGTGGAGAAGTGAAAATCGTGTTAAAACCAAATGCTCAATGTGCGGAGATCGGTCGATTTTCCACCCACTACTTTGTTAACTCCTTCAATCGATTGCCTGACTTTGCTCACATTCTCATCGTGTGTATGAACACACGTGCCGTAGATCGCCATACCAAAACCCTAGTTAATATCCCCCATGTGACACGATTGATATCTCGTGATTAGTTAGTCGATTCTTGACTTCATGGGACAATGAGTCCATGTATTGTTGAGTCTTTAAAAATGTTTTGAGATTCATGAATTGAACATGTCTGTTGAGACAGAGGTATAATGTATGAATAAACATAGTTAACGTGAGTAAATATTGCTCATTCGATGAACTGTTGAATATTGATGGTTGAACCAATGTTCCTTGGTTTGAGCAAATATTGCCCATCTGAGCAAATGTTGCTCATTTGATGAATCATTGGTAGCATGACCAAATAAAATATTAATTTGAATACTGGCAACTGAACCAAGTATAATTAATAAAATGTTGACCATGAGATCATCATAAAATTATTAGCGTTTGAATCTGGAATTATGACCCTTGGACTCAAAACCCTAATTCGATCAATTGATGGTTTATTGAAAATTAACCACGAAGTGAAGGAGGGACCGGCTACATGGGATCATGGGTCGACCATGTAGCGCACAGATGCTCAAGTGAGCAAATACCAAGGTCTCTTGAAGACTTGTTTATTTGTTGATGAAAGAATGATTAAATGCTGGTTTAATCATTTATTAATATTAAGATAATGCTCGTCTGAGCCTTAGGTGATAAAACCTGATTAATTATGAAGAGATTAGGGACTGACCAAGGGGTCATGAAACCGGCCCTGGGTGATCACGGGATCGAATGACGATCGTTTCATGAAATTCCAAAATTGTTCGGAAGAGTTTAAACCTAATATGAACAAATTAGGCCAAATGATGAAAATATGAGGGACAGGCCTCTTGCAAGCCAAAGAGCCAACCCTGGTCGGTCAAGGTAATATGCTCATGTCACCAAAGTGTTCGTGTCTCAGTCCTGAGAATTTTGATATTTTCGGATGTGCGTTTGAGCAATCATTTGGGAAAATATGAAGAAATCAAGGATTTTGCTGAAACTGAGGAAACTTCATGAGATGAAGGAAAAATAATTATAAAAATGAAGGAATCATGAAGTGTGGGACCGGCTGAGGCCAAGGCATGGCCGGCCGGCCAACGACCACGGTGCCATGGTTTTTTTCCCATTTTTATATTATTTTTCATGATTTTGTGGAAATATCATGAAATCAAGGAGTTTTTTGAAACTAAGGAATTTTGTTGAAATCAAGGAGTTTCCTTGAAGTGAAAGAGTTTCCATTAGATAATAATAATAAAATAAGGGTGTGGGACCGGCTTGAGCATGGTTTGACGGCTATGGCGTGGTCCCGTGAGTTTTCCTCAATTTTATATAATTTTATGTATTATTTCCATGATTTGAAGGAATTTTCATAATTTGAAAGAAATACCATGAAATCAAGGAATTCCATGGGATCAAGGAAACATAAAAAATAATAATAATAAAATAAGGGGTGTGTGGGACCGGCTGGCTGGGTGATAGGATCCGGAGATACCTATTTGTGATAACCGCAATCGCACGGTGTCTAACTAGTAAACAGAGGCAAGTACGGGTCGAACCCACAGTGAGCGGTGGAAAATACTGTAACCAATATCTAATTAATTAACCAGGAATGATGTTTTTGGGATTTTTAGAATCAAGGAATTTAATAAAATGAAAACAAAGAGAATTACTTAAATACAATGGGAAAGACAATAACTAGGGTCTACGGATTCCACTACTATTTATAATTTTGCACCAAAAGAAATCAATTCCAATTATGTATATATCTCAGTTTTATTGCAACACCTATTATTGGTATGATTTTCGATCATAAACTCGCATCTCCTAAGTATAGTCCATCAAATTCTCTAAGCATGACCTATCAAATTATAATAACGAGAATTATCGAAAACATAATTTATAGATTCACAATAATTATTTGCTTCGTCTAAGCATAACCCATCAAAAGAATCAACTTAAGCATGGATTATCAAAGACTAACACATAAAATTGTAACCTACACGAATTAATGAACTTAGGATATTGTGTCGTACAAAGCCGGTGAGGCAACAACATGTATTCTTTGTAAAATCAATAAACCATAATTATTAGATTTCGAAATTCAATCCATATAGCCTAATACCAAATTATTCAAAATCGATTCAAATGGTCTTAATGCTAGAAGTAGTTTTCTCCATAGAACCCTAGCTACAAAAGGTTTAGAACATATCAAAGGGTTTCTTAAAACCCATCAAAAATAATAACAAGAGAAGAAAGATTAAACCAATATCGCTTCCTCTTCTCTTGGTCTTGTGCTCTCAAACACAGCGGCGGCGGCTTCTAGTTCTCTTCTCCCCTATCTGTCACGAACAGAGATTAACCAAAACCAAAAACGATCCTCCAAACCGGCCTCATCCCTCCATAAAAACATCAATCCCTTTTAGAATGTCTCTCAAACAGTGCATGATGGATGGCGTCATAGAGTTAATTTTGGAAAGAAAATATTTTTCCCCATTTACGAATCCACTGCATGCATTTTTGACCAATAACATATATATCATACCCACGTGAAGAAGAGTGATTCAATCCCACTAATAAAGGTAGATTTTCATTTTTCTTGCCATTTTAATCCATGAATGGAATAAGAAATGACACCCGTGGTTGAACTCCAAATTCCACCATCCATCTCGTGCCCATCAAACAAAAATTCATAAATCTCATTACCAGCAGCACTCGAGCACAAACCCATTCACCATCAATCACCGCCAGCGTCCACTTCAGAACAAACCCATTGCAGTCGTTGTGCAGAAGCCAACGTATTGCCAAGCTCCAGAACAACCATTATCCAAACACGCAGGTCCTAACTTTCTTATTCAGCTCTAATTCTCAGCCAACCCATCTTCAATTCGATCCAGAAATTACTTCTTTCTCGAGACCACAACTCATAGTAAGAATCGCCGGTAACCACTTGCAATCAGTTCAACCCCCTTCACAACTCAGCCAACAGCCCATCTTCATGGCTTCTTTCCATCTGGTCACTACCTTCGTTTGCAAACCAACTCAGCCAACCACTACTTCATAACCAACTGAGCACCTTCATGCACTGTCGACCAAAGAACAACAACATCCATCATTTCTCAGCTGATATGAACTGATGCATCCTATACAGAGAACTCAGATTCCATCTCGTAACAACCAACAACATCGAAATGCAGACCACCTGCAGTAGTTTTGAGCTCCATAGACAACCATTTCGAACAGAACCAATAATACCCCAAACTCCATAGACGTTGCTGCTGTAGAGCCCTCGAACAGTCCCATATATCCATCATTTAGTTTCATCCAACCATAGAATCGTTTCCCAAGTAACCCATAAGAACCATGGAAGCAAAACCAGCTTTTCTTCGTCTCAGGTGCCCATATCAATCGATCACAGCCACACTCATCTTCTTCCAACTCTGGCTACAACACCACGTCTTGTTGATGCCAATCATTCTCCATTCGAGTACACAGCCCATCCATTCTCATACTTCAGCCTTCTACGTCTCCTTCGTAACTCAACCAACACAGTCATACATCCAACCGTATCACCACTTTTGTCCTTGTAAGTACCCTCTCGTTGTAGCGATCGCCAACAACTTTTGAATATGAACTCCACCGCCTCCCGCAACTATTTAGCCAAGGAGATCATGTCATCGACCTTAGATCCATCAAAGATCTCCAAGTAGTGATGTTCTTGAATTCATTCCGCAAACACAAAGATCTTCTTGAACATCCTACAGCTCGACCAAGCTTGGTCAAAGAACATAATGGAACGAGCACAACTCCTCCATCTTCCCCCGCGCCTTGTTAACGTAAATATCAACATCACCCCAACAACAACACTAATCGATTACCCCCAAAAACATTTCATCCATTGACAACCACCAACAATGGATAGAACCCATTTTTACCAATCGAACGGTCGATCTTCGACAATTACGTCTTCCCTTCCTTGTTCACGACCATAGCAGGGAACAAGTATCACTTCAATAAACTGCAGTGTGTATACATATCGAGTCCATGACAGGTCCCCTTCTCGCACAACCAAATCTAGAGAGAGCAATGAATGATAGAAAACGAAACAGTTTGCTTGAGTAACTTCAGTGGAGACTTAATTAAGCCACGCGACTATTGAGCACGGCTTGTTTGAAATATGCCAAGACAACTCCGAATATGTGTGAGATGTCTTGAGTGGTAAAGCTTGAGTGATGCTGATATACAAAGATACCAGGCCATCACATTCAAGGCTCTTGCCGTGGATAACATCATGAGTAACTCTGATCGCAAATGCTATTTAAGCTGCGATTTAGGTGTTTGTTCCTCGGATGATTGAATTCACTTGTACTTTCTACAAAAGCACTAAAATATTGTCGTTAGTCAAAATATCGAGTCCTAACAAATATAAATATGGGTATAAAATGTAGCACTTACGTGCTTATCAACACCCCCACACTTATATTTTGCTAGTCCTCGAGCAAAGAGAAAATTGACCGGCTCCACAAATTGGTCATAAAATGACAAGAAAAAGAATAGACCCGCTCAACAGCTGGTCATAAGAAAATGATAAGAAAACAAAAGAGTAGACCCGCTCAACAGCTGGTCATAAGAACCCAACAATAGACCCGCTTAACAGCTGTTCATAGTAATTATTTTTATTTTTATTTTATTTTTTGATTTTTTGATTTTTGATTTTTTTATTTTTTTAGACCCGCTCAACAGCTGGTCATAATATACCTGCAAACCAACAATAGACCCGCTCAACAGCTGGTCATAAATTGCAAGAAAATTCCTGAAAAAGAAAAGTAAAAAATGAACCACTCCCCCACACTTAAACATTACATTGTCCTCAATGTTATTGAGTCATCCAACGTAGAAATTAAGATGAGAAATTCCTAAAACGATATGCAAAAAGTAGAAAAATATAATAAATAAATAAAATAAAGAAGAACATAGATATACCTACTGGAATATATAACCAAGATTCTCCATATATCAACAACCTAAATATTTGGGGATCAACCCAGAGCGCAATATATACAACCGATGACAACCTCAAATCATCGGTGAAGTAACGTAAAGATATAGAGATTATCAAAAGGAAAGAGCTACCCCCAAACCTGGTTTTTGCAAAGGATGTATCATTTTGATCAAAAATAACCGAGTCAAAGGGATCGCTAGAGATGGGAGCTGAAACAATCTGAAAGACATGCACAGGCAAAGAGAATTCACGAGATGCAAAATAATATAGTAATACTGGAGAAGCACGCAGTTCTAATCCAAAATTAGGAATCTTCTGAAAAGTTGTGCTAAAAATTCTAGGTATATTAACTTTTCCATTGGGTTTGTGAACCTGTACTAAATCATCATCATAATCATCAACAACCAAGGAATCAATAGGAATATCACAATAAAGATGCTTAGAAGTAACCTTATAATAAAGTGTGTAATGTCTCTAAGTCGTTAGACTTAACCACGGTTTCCTCTGAATTAACACATTCTTCATAAGCATCATTGTTATAGCACTGATATGTCACGCCGTCTAAAAGAATGGTTTCCTCATCCTAAACTCATCCTTTTGAATAGGCGAGTGATCATTAACATGATCAGAAGTTGGACTAAATACACCACCTTCACTTGGTATGAAAATGTCTCTATTCCTATGATCACAACTATCAAGTTCATCATCATTCTCCATACACATCGATTCATTAGTTAAAGCGGTTTCATCATAAATATCAAGAGTATTAGAAAAATTAGAACTTGTCTCCTCGGTAAGACCAAAATCTTTACCGACCGTGTTAGTTGAGCAATCGATAAATCAGTTTGTTCAGCAAGTTGAGCAATAGAAGCATGGGTTTTACTCAAATTTCGAAAAAAATAATTCATTAGCTTTGGTCTGTTCAACAATGTCAATATTGAGGCGTTCTAACAAAGATAGTTGTGATGCAGATTGGTCACAGTAAGATTGATCATCTCTCTCATACTGTGACGGAGAAGTGTGTAAATAATAATTGGAATCAACACATTGTGGTTCATAATCAGGGTAAGGTTGGTAATGATCATAACCTTCACAAGGTCCGGAATGATCATACCTATGAGAATAATTCCAATCATTATTTAGACACTCGACAGGTTCTTGATAATGAGAAGGTGCATATGCATACTCCTCATGTGAAATATCAGATGACTCCTCTGTCTCAGCTCTTTTGGTAGGATTCCAAAAAGCAATAAAAGAAGTCAACTCGCTGGAAACCATTATTCAAAGTAATTCTCAATAACTCACCTTGCAAAAGCTTTGCGAGAATATCAAGTACTTACTTTAGGTCAGTTGTTGACTCCAATCGCCGCTCTTCAGACTTAGGTACCTAAAAAAAATCAAATAATCTACTTAAAAAGAACTAAAAGAAAATATAAAAATAAAAGAAAAGATAAGCTATATACAGAAAATAAAAAAATAAATATGTACAAATTATTAATTACAATATTCCACAACCGCTCCCCGGCAGCGGCGCCAAAAATTGATAGGATCCGGAGATACCTATTTGTGATAACCGCAATCGCACGATGTCTAACTAGTAGACAGAGGCAAGTACGAGTCGAACCCACAGGGAGCGGTGAAAAATACCGTAACCAATATCTAATTAATTAACCAGGAATGATGTTTTTGGGATTTTTAGAATCAAGGAATTTAATAAAATGAAAACAAAGAGAATTATTTAATTCAATGGGAAAGACAATAACTAGGGTATACGGATTCCACTACTATTTACTCCCTCTGTTTTTGGAAAAGTGATACTTTCACTTTTTCATTTTAGCCTAAAAATAGGCCAAATTGAAAAAGTGAAAGTATCTCTTTCCCAGAAATGGAGGGAGTATAATTTTGCACCAAAAAGAAATCGAATTCCAATTATGTATATATCTCAGTTCTATCGCAACACCTATTATTGGTATGATTTTCGATCATAAACTCGCATCTCCTAAGTATAGTCCATCAAATTCTCTAAGCATGACCTATCACCTATCAAATTATAATAACGAGAGAATTATCGAAAACATAATTTATAGATTCACAATAATTATTTGCTTCGTCTAAGCATAACCCATCAAAAGAATCAACCTAAGCATGGATTATCAAATAATAACACATAAAATTGTAACACGAATTAATGAACTTAGGCTATTGTGTCGTACAAAGCCGGTGAGGCAACAACATGAATTCTTTGTAAAATCAATAAACCATAATTATTGGATTTTGAAATTCAATCCATATAGCTTAATACCAAATTATTCAAAATCTATTCAAATGGTCTTAATGTTAGAAGTAGTTTTCTCCATAGAACCCTAGTGATGAGTGCCAAATAGTGCATATTTATACACCATTTTATTGGCATTTTACTCATCTTTCGCGCTTAGAAATCGAGATTTATCCCGTGATTCTGTGTTTTCTTTGTTTTCAAGAATAAATATTTGTATTAATTAATTTTGTGTTTTTAGGTAATAAATAAAGTCCTGGAAACCGAGGAGCTAAAGAGCGAAGAATTGGAGTCAAACATCTATGGAGCGGATAGCCAAAGCCGCGCGCAAATCGATTGCAACCTAACAAGGAAGACTTGGGCTAGAGCTACCCATGACCCGGATCCGAGCTCCGCTCACTCCGAGCCATTGAGATCTCCCTCGGCTACATCCAACGTCGCTCCGCCTAGCACATCAACGATTGATGCTCCCGCTCAACACCGCTTTACTCCGAGACTTCCCTCGGCCTGTTCAGATCATAGCTGCTACATCCTACGCTCGCTGAGGCCTTCTCATAAACTTTTGCTGTCCCTGCCTCACAACGAAGCGACCCATACACCTATACCCCCTATCGAGCAACCCCATTTCATTTCCATCTTCTCTTTCTTCCTCTCCCCTCGTCTCCATCACAGAGCAGAGCTCTGCTCTTCTCCTTCTTCAACCATACCACCTTCATCACCTCCTGACACAAAATCAGACCACCTCACCACCAACAACTCCCTCTGTCGCCTTTTTCCGCCGCACCCACGTCGTGTTTATCTCTAAAATAGCTTCTCATAACCCTAGAAGCTAAGTTAGAGATAAACAAGACTAGGGTTTCTCATAAATCAATCAAGGGAGCTCAGAGACGATTGAGTAGAGCCATCACGTGATTCAGAGAGTATGGGTACTCTATTTCTCATTTAATTTCTACTTTTGAGAAATTTAGGGTTTGGTAATTTAGGGTTCTTTGCATGTATAAATTGAAGTGAGGACTGTGTGTGATAGTTTATGTCTGGGCTAGCCAGAGCGTCAATTTAGTTGTATTTGTGTTTTAATTGTCTTGTTATGTTCTAAGTTACTATTACAGGGTGTTTTGAGGAAACCCCACGGTTTTAATGTTAAGCATGTCTCGTGTTGGTGTGAATTTGTTGTGTTATAACATGATTAAAGATTAGTAGTTAGCCATTGAACTAAAAGTTGTGATGAGTGGGTACCGTGCGTAAGAAGACCACTCATACTAGGGGTGAGTAGCTAAATTAGTTAATGAATATCTAGCCAAGACCTTCAAATGAAGGCACAAAATCATAACTTGACTCACACTGCCTTAGCTTAAGATCAGAGGTGGATTCACCATCCCGGTAGCTCCCAATTACCTTAGTTTAGAGTCATTTCATCACATCTCGGTCCTTCCTGACAAAACCCCTGTGTTACATTGTTACTTCACTTGAATTCAGCTTTAGCATAGCCATTGATCAACCTTAGAGCACCACAAGTCCTTGTGGGATCGACCCGTACTTGCCGCGTCTCCGATAGACGCCGTGCACTTGCGGTATAACATGTAGGCATATAAATATAACACTTCTCGAGGCCTACCAAGTTTTTGGCGCCGTTGCCGGGGACTTGGCGTGTGCCCTGTGACTATTGGCTTGCTTTACTGAGTTTCATTCTCATCTCTGTATATATTCACTTTACATTCTTAGCTTTAGTCTTGTTTTAGTTTAACTTAGTTTGAACTTTTGTAACTTGCATCTGTAACTTTGGTACCTTGGTATAATTTAGCATAATCATTTTGTTTCATACTTTGCATTTTAAACTCTTCAAGCCCTGTGCATACCAAATTATTTTTCTCCTGTGTCATCCAACTACTCCGACCTAATAGATAGTCTCTTTGCTTTAAGTTTGTGCAATATTGAGATCCGAATTTGGTCTGAGCTAGCAGTCTTGGCCGTGCTCTGTCTTTCTTTGTCTTTTTGCCAACCCAAGGGGAGACAAGGAGAACGCATGACTTGAGGTTAGTATTCGAACATTGCATTGACTCAATTGAATGTGCTAGTATGCTAACTCGTGCATGAGTGAAGCTAAGTTTGAGCATCCTTGTTTATGCACTGTCTCCCGTAACTGTTAAGCCAAATCTGTGACATCCCCTTTGCATGTTTAACTTTGTCAATCACATTGCTATAAACACCTTAGTGCCATCTACCCTATGTCTTATCTCGAGCATACATCCGTGATTGCATAACTTGCCCACCTGTGCATGAACTACCCTTTTCACAATTAGTTATTTGGCCAAGTTGAGCCGCTTTGAATGTTTGCACACATTGTTATTTGGCCAACCCATGATTGAACTCTAGGCTTGGTCCACCTGGCTAGCCCTTGTTGCATCTGCAGTGAACCTTGCACACCCTGAGCATGAGCCATTTGAGCAGACCCTAAGCTCGGCTTGTAGTAGCAGGATTTCCCACACTACACCCCTTACTCGATTTTACTTAATTAACCCATTGAAAGATGTAAGATCAAGAATATTTATTGATTGAATTCATGAATTGTCTACACAAGGAAATAGAATTACACTTAGAAATTAATACACTCTTAAACTTTCTCTCTCTAATGACTTGCCCAACAACTCCAAAGAAATCTCTCCTCTTCAACGGACTCATTTAGCCCTTTATATAGGGTAATACATAGTGGATGACAACTAAGCTATCCTTTATTTTCGGGAATGTCCATGAAGTGTCGCAAGTGCACAAACATTCGTTCTCGCGACACTCCTTAACCCTCGCCAAGTTTTACGTCTCCTTTATGTTTTGCTTGTCGTTATTCATTACGTCGTTTATTTTAGCTCTCTGCGACTGCCTCGCGACATCGTTGTTTATTAACCCCGCGAGCCCCCGTACGTTGCGATATTATGATCCTACATCTTGCCTCTTTTTCCTTGAATATTGCTTCAAGAAGCGATCTTTAAGGAAAAATCTGTTGTTGTAATAATCTTTGGTCTTGATGAAGGAACAAGCGGAAGAATACTTTTCTTGAAAAGTACGTACTTGCCTCTATTCTTTTTGTGAAGTTAGGAAGCTTCTTTGAGATGTACATTTAGTATCGTTTCTTGTCTTTCCTCATATTTCTCCTGCGAAGGAAAGAGTATCATGAGAGTGATTCTTTTGATTTGCCGCGACTGCTTATCTTTATCTTTTTCAATTTTGTATTTTTACACGGATTTTGATTATTAATGTCTTTTCTTGACACGTCTCTTTCAACCGTTTATTCTTGACCATTCATGTCTCTTCTCGCATTAAATGACCTCGTTTTTCTCGAAGATCTTTTTCCCTATATATAGTTTTCTTTTCCTCTCCTTTTCATTCTTTAGTTTCTCTCTGCAACTTCTTTGATTTTCTCCTTCCGCAATTTGCGCTCCTCTTTGCAAATCTTTTCTTCGTCTTTTCTAGCATCGATCCTAATCTCCAACCTCCCATCCATTCCCATACCGATAATGGCTTTCATTAGTCGTGCATATAAAGCTTCTTTTGATGAAGTTCAACGAAGTTGCTCGAAGGGTTTCACTCTATCGACCAGTCCCGATCAAGAACCTTCATCTATTCTTTCTGCAAAGTTGTTTTCTGATCATCAATGTGATGATCAAAAGATTATAGTCTCGCTAGGTCAGCTTCTCGCAGGACTTCCCATTCCCTTATACGATCCAGAGTTGCCTCTATTTTATGAAATCTTGGCCCATGAAAAATTCTCTCGGGCTATTTATCAATTGAGTGGCGATTGCATTCGCCTAATGCTTGAGTATGCGAATCGTGGTCTTTGGCAAAGGATCTTTATACCCTACTAACATTAGAAACCCCGATTTTGCAGGACTTGGAAATAATCTGGCAGAAGTACACTTTGTCGAGAACTTTTTTGAAAATTATTCGAGTGATAAAGATGAGGAATGCGAAATCTCGGGGGCATTCGCCTTGAAAGAAGGATGATGTCCCCGAGATAAATTGCTCATGCAAGATATTGATTGGCACTCGCAATAATACTACTCCTCGCCACTCCAAAGATGAGAAGTGGTGGGTTGTACCTTTGATTTTAAATGGCCCTTATATCGCGGGCTCGCACGTTCTTCCTGCGAACCTCGCGGGGTATCATCCTTGGGAATTCAAATGGCCTGATAGGGCAAAAGAGGTATGTTTTCCATTTTAAATCTTGCCTTTGCAACTTTCTTTTTATATTTGCTGAGTTTGTAAAATTTTTCAGATCGCCAGATTGAGGAGGAAGTACAAGGACAATCCGTTGGAGAGTACGCTGACAATACTTCAATCGCTTACGGGTGAAGTAAGTAACATTTCCTTTATCACTTGAAACAATATTGTTGCCTCTTGTTTCTTATTTTTAACCATATCGAAGGTTGGAGTTGAAGAAGGCATTTGCAGCGCGAAGAGTAAAAGTAAGGGCAAAAGCTGTTATTTCGCAAAAATAAATCTTACTGCTCCATTAACTAAAAAGCGAAAGATTCAATCTTCTTCTCGCCTTAATTCAAACTCCGAATCTTCGATGAGGATGACCATGATTCGAATCACTCTTGCTAAAGAAACTCCATTGGCGGGTTCTCCTGTGGATCGGTTATCTAGCATCTTCTCGACTCTTTCCAAGGAATGGGAGATGCTCCCTAGCTTCTCTTTGCGGGACTCTCGCAAATGTGTGTAATCTTTGCTTTCTTAGAAGGCAATGATTCTTTCAATGGAGCTTCTAGAGTCGTGTCTCTGATTTGTTGAATGCACTTGGATCTTTGGTACGTATGCAGTCACATTTCCCTTTTACATTTTTAAATATATGTATATTAATGATTCTTCTATCTTCTTTTATAGGTTGGAAGAACTTCCTTTGTAGTTGCCTCGGATCTCGAGAGAGACGCAGCAATCTTGAGAAGAAGAATTCGCAATTGAGCAAGAAGATTCGAGAATTAGAGGCCGAAGGCTGCGTCATCTCGCGATAAAGATGAGAGAATTCAAAAGTTAAATACCGAACTTGACTCTCAAAGGGATAGGGTGTCCACTCTTGAACGCTAATCAAGAACTTTATGGTATAAGATTTTTCCTTCTTTTATTATTTCTATTTTATCGATCGCATATTGCCACCTAACTTATTACCTTAGCGGATGTATATAATCTCTCCGATGAGGCTATTCTTCTCCATACATTTCCTGAACCTATGGATAATGACCTTCTTCTCGCTCACCTCAATCAATCTCTAAGTAGTTCCTCAGATAAAACTAACCTCCTTTCATTAAAGGATCTTCAATCCAAATATCAGCTTTTAGAGATCGAACACCAGATCTAGTTTAAATTTAACTAACCGCTTTAAACGAATGTACCTTGATTCCGAGAAGAAAATCAAGACTTTAAGGAAGAAAATTAGTGATCTCATAGATGAGAACGATCGCATTACTAACAGAGGTGCACGGGCGTTAGCGGGAATTCCACAAATCTCTTCTTGGTGTGCAAGTTGAACGAGATGAACTCCTTCATCAAAATACTATGCTTAAGCAGCGAGAAGAGCAAGTTCGTTCTCTTCTTGTTATTAATAGTGATGATGAATTCGCCTGGGCTGCGAAAGTTTTAGATAATGCCAGGAATAACCTAGGTGTTGATGTTAGTCTTCATCTTGAGCATACTTCCTTGATTAAAGATATGATATCTCGATAGAGAAGGTTACTTATTATACCTTCTTGCTTCTTACTTCATAGTATTGCTTGTAAATTATTAACTTGTTGTTACTTATTTGCGAGAATGCGAGAAGAGGCTTCATGTTAGAATTAGAGAGCTTGAATCGAGAAAGAACAACTCGCCGGGAATTTTCCAAAGAATTGAAGAACTCAAACGAAAAACAACACTCGCCAAGAGTCTCTCCTTCGTAATAACAAGTATTCCAAGTTGAAGAAACAATTTGAAACGACAAAGGGCGAATTTTAGTAATGATGCGATTCGTTTTCGCAATGGAGCCATGGAGTATGTTTGTAAAGACCACAAAATCCCTCTTCATTCATATCCACGGCTCCTCGAAAAGGTCCCGAGAATCTGCTGTCTCGGATGTTTCGATAGTGAGGCTAGCGAAGGAGAAAATTACGGCGATGAAAATAATAGAACGAAGAATCGGATGAAGGAGAAGAATCACCCAAGAGATAACTCTTTTTTGTTTCTTTTTATTTGTCTGTAATGTCTGTATATTTCTGTATCTTTATTGTAGTGTATTTCTTAGATTTTTCCCCCTGAATTCAGTCTTCACCCCCCTTTTTTGGCAGTTCTTCCTTGTAATATAATTGGCTATCCTTATTGATGTATAACTCTTTCATCGGAAGATGAATAACAATATTCCATCTTTTCCATTCCCATACTTGCCTCTGTTATTGATCTTCTGAGGAAAGATTTTAATTGTCTTCATGTATTTGGTTGGATAATGATTTTATTGTTGTTGAAATGTATCATTGCGACGTGGTCGCATGTATCTTCATAGATCAAGAATTTTGCTTGCCTTGTCTTATCTTCATAAATGTATTTTATCTATTCTCATTGCGACAAGGTCGCAAGCCGCCACTTACATTTTCAAGCAAGGGCCCATTGACCTTGCCTTATCATTTTTGTGTGGTCTTAGAGTTAGACCTCCCTAATTAGAGGTCTTCCCACTGCCACCTTTCATCGCGACAAAATCGCGGGACGTCTTTACACTTGCATGTAAAGACCCATTGATCTTGCCTTATCATTTTCCGAAGTATTTTTGCCTCTGCGGGATGTTTTAGTTGCGACAATATGACAGGCCCTAGATATCCTTGCGAACATAAAGCCCCATGACATTGCCGTCGTGCGGCGAAAATCGCGGGACGTCCGTACACTTTCGTGTAAAGACCCATTGATCTCGCCTTACCCTCGCGTTAGTATTATTGCCTCTGCGGGATCATTGCACAAATATGACGAGCCTAAGTTCTCTTGCGAAAACATAGCCTTATGACATTTGCGTCTGTTTGACACACTCCCCTAACGGAGAGCGTCGCCCTTATCATCTCCCCGGTTGCCCCTTCAAGGAGGCGAAACATCGGCCATACAAGACTAGCTCCTCCCATCCGGTCTTAACAACAACCCGATTGTTTTGCGCCTCTTATCCCTTATACCTATATGGTTTATGGTTACGAGACTGCACCCTAAGTGGAGTTTTCTTGGGCGAGTGCAACGCATGCCAAGACTTGCCAAGAATGGCCAGGGTAGGTTCATCCATCCGGGCACTGCGCTCAACCGTGTACCTCGGCGCCTTGAGCATACATCGACTCCTTGGAAGAGACCCTCGGTCGCCCAACCGGTATAACCTTATATATAGTTGGGAATCCAAGGTATCTCTCCCGGATAGGCTTTCATGGGCCCCAAATTTTCATGGTTCGAGGCTTCGGGAGCGGTGTAACCTTCCCCACCAGAACCATGGCGAGAGATACCCCCTTATATGACGCACTTTAGGTCTTACATTTGCCTCTTACGAAATGTTATTCGCGAACTAGGGTGTACGCCATAAAGGTTCGTCCCATTCTTTTGCGCATTCATATTTGTTAAATCATTCAATCATTCATGTTTCATTATTTGTTGATATTTGTTTGCTAAGTATTCGCATAGTTTTTGTTTCATTTGTTGTATTTCACTTTTCTTTCTTAGTCGAATTCTCATTTTACTCTTGGTTGCGAGATTCTCGCACATCATTACTTCAGCTGCTACTTTGCATCCTGCTTTTATTGATTATTCACTTCTTATGCCTTTTGTTCCTCATATCTTTTGCTTCTTTATTGTCATAATATTGGTCTGTCTCCGAGGGCATTCACCTCGCGAGATATGTTCGGCCCTCACTTCTATAGCATCTACC
Organism: Papaver armeniacum; assembly: GCA_023531295.1. NCBI lineage: Eukaryota > Viridiplantae > Streptophyta > Magnoliopsida > Ranunculales > Papaveraceae > Papaver > Papaver armeniacum. The sequence goes on along the minus strand of JAJJWW010009302.1, from coordinate 14,671 downwards.
ATTAGTTTTTCCTTTCTCTTTCATTTCTCACATGTTGCTTCCAACCCTTTCTTTTGGCATTTCTTTCTTGCAGCTTTCTATATCGACCTCATGACATTGTTGCGACTCCTTCCGGTCTCCCGTATGATACCAATACCGTTTGGATGTGGAAATTTTATACATTGATGGTATGTTGACGCGACCCCCAAGATTTCATGAAGCCATGGCCTCCCAATCGAGTGCATTATACGGGGATTCCACATCAACCACACGAGAATAAAATATCGATTGATAATCCTTGTAGAGGTATTCTCATGTGAACTTCTCCCTTTGGTTTGTTTGCGGTGCCATTAAAGCCATATATCTTGTATGTTGAGGGGATCAAATCCTCATCTTTTCCTCCCATCGTCTTATAAGTATGGTAAAAGAATATTCACCGAACTTCCGGTGTCGATTAGAATTCGGTTGATCGCCCGGTAACTTACGCCTCATCATCTTCTCCATCAGTTGGTTTTGGGTTAATCTCTAGTTTCACAACCAACGGGCTATCGTGTGTTTCTCTTCCTTTTGGCACTTCATCTGCGAGAGAAAGAAATAGTCTTCAACGCCATTTTCTAACTGCGTCGTTCTCGCTTGAGACTCATTATTTCTTTATCATTAGCATCTCTCGCAAAGACTCTCTGCCGAGCACGTTGTCATGAAAATCTTCGATTGTGCGATAGGAGTGGACGATAGAGTTGCGGTTCAAATTTCTAGCTTTTGTGTTCCAATTTCTATAACAAATGTTTCCTTTCCTTTCCGACACCGTTACTGTGCATCTCGGTGGTGGTGGTAATGTTTGGCTGTTTCTTCTCCCTTTAGAAAGTGATTTAGCTTCCCACGATCAATCATCCTCGAATAATTCTCTTTATGTTTCTACAATCGTTTGTCTTGATGTCCATGGAAGCGATGGTAAGAACAAAACTCATGACTTCTATCGCTTGGTGGTGGTTCCATTCCCACGTTCCAAGGTCTTTGGTACATTTTCCATCACAAGTATAGCTTCCCAAATCTTTTCAACACTAGCATTCGGTGGGGGCATCCTAATCTCTTCCCACACTATTCTGCGACTTCTCGTCCTCCACCACGGTTATTTTGCCTTCGTCCACCATAAGTTTCTTGCACATGATCTAGCCTCGAATCTTATTATTGTTGTTACGGTTGTAATAGTTCCTTTCTCGTTCAAACTCTTCTTGATCGTGGCTTCCCATAGCTACTATCTTCTGCGTTGTCCCTCATCGACTTTCCTTGCTTGTTGTCCTTGCGAAGTGCTCGCCATTTGTATTTATGAATTGAGGTAACAAGCTTGCGTTCGCGGCATTCGAGTTTGTGTTCGCGATTTGGATAAGAATTCATTTCATTACGTCTTTCTTCTAAGGCAATATATTCTTCTGTAATTCTCGCAGATTACTGCCATCGTGATTGTATTTTTGATTCTAAAAATTTGAATGTATAACAAGTTAGTCGCGAAGAGAGCATTCACAAATGAGAGTATGAGATATCTTTCCTCAACCCGTCCTGCCATTTCGCTACACATGGTCCTCCATCTTATTGTCAAGCGCCTTAAGCTCTCGCCAACCCTTTGTTTCAACCCGAATACATCTTCAATACACAGTCGCGAAGAGTTGTTACTTATGTATGCTCCCGGGAATGTGGCTTGTAAATGGTTAAATGATGTGATTGTGTTCCTTGGTAGACCTTCAAACCACTTTAGTGCTTCTCCTATTAAGCTTGACGCGAAATATTTGCACAATATGGCATCATGATTCTCCCATTGTAACATACATCTCATATAAGCCTTAATATGTTGTATCGCACGAGTTGTTCCATCAAAGATGTTGGTTAATGCGGGTAGATTGCACTTAGGAGGTATTCCTCCCATCTGTACTTCTAGCGTGAAGGGATTCTTGCGCTTCTGCGATGGCTTCGTCTAACCTGTCTCCTTCCTCCTTCCCTTCTACTATTCAAGTAATCCTCTCATTTCAGCCCGAGTTCTCTTAAGATTTGTTCATTTGCCTCGAATTTGATTCTACTGGTCTTTTTAGCTCTGCTTCTCTCCTTCTTCGCTCGTGCCTATTTTGACCTTCCTGCTCGTTATTTTCTCCTCTTCTTTCCTCGCGACGCTCTTCTTCGTTTCTTTCGTCAATTCGCACGCCATTATATCGGTTGTTCTCTCTTCTTGGTTGCCTCTCAGCTCTCATCATCTGCACCCTCTCATATTCTTCGTTAATATTTCTATTGGTACGATTTTGTTCCCTCCTTCTCTCGCGGTTGTCATGGTTATTCTGCCGGATTGCTTCTTCCATCTCTTGATTTTCCATTTCTGCTCTTATTCTTTCTCTTTCGCGAGCTAGTCGCGCTTGTTCAATGTAGTGTCTCTCAATGTCATCCTCGATCTCTCGGTTTCTTCTCAATTCTTCTCTCCCGTGCAAGATTATTCTCCCTTGACAATTTGGGTCATTCGGTTCTTGGAGTTGCATGTTTCCTTGATTTTCCCTATTCCGCTCATTTTGAAGATTTTCGGTGAGGAATATAACGATCTTCTTTTCCCCTCTTCTCTCGCCATGCTCTGTATTCGGATTTTGTGTTTCTTCCTCGGTACTTTCTGTTGGTAGAACTCTCCTTCTTTCTTCTCTATTCGATCTTGAACTTGATCTCACGCTACTTCTAGATCTCCTACTTTGCAATCTCATATTTTCCATCCTCAATTCATGATTTTGTCTTGTCAAGTTTGCTCGCTCCTCTGCTTCTAATCGTCTCTCTTCGTGTATTGTTTGTCTCAATCTTTCTAACGCTGCCATTTCTTCGTTTCCTGGATTCATTTCTCCATTCATCCCTTGCTCGTTTCCTCCTTGTCCATTGTTCACCAGCTGCTGCTCCTCTTCCCTCTCGTCTTCAGAATCAGATCTCCAAGTATGTACACTTACTCTATCATAATCCACACTAGCGTTTGCTCTTGGGAAGATCGGTGGCTGGTTTTGATCTTCTCCATCATTTCTCATATTCATCCTTGACGATTCTCTGTTTCATTCCTCCTTTCTCCAGCAAGTCTCCCACTTCTTCTTACAATCGTTGGTTGCTCTTGTACATTTTTTCTTCTAGCCATTTTTTTTTTCAATGAATTCTTGAGTATCTTTTCCAAATCTCTTCTCTGTTAATCCAAATTCTTTCCAATTTCTACGTCAATCACTGCTCCTCCCTGTTTCTAGCGCATATGTAGTTGCAGGATTTCCCACACTACACCCCTTACTCGATTTTACTTAATTAACCCATTGAAAGATGTAAGATCAAGAATATTTATTGATTGAATTCATGAATTGTTTACACAAGGAAATAGAATTACACTTAGAAATTAATACACTCTTAAACTTTCTCTCTCCTAATGACTTGCCCAACAACTCCAAAGAAATCTCCCCCTCTTTTCCACAGACTCATTTAGCCCTTTATATAGGGTAATACATAGTGGATGACAGCTAAGCTATCCTTTATTTTCGGGAATGTCCCGCGAAGTGTCGCAAGTGCACAAACATTCGTTCTCGCGACACTCCTTAACCCTCGCCAAGTTTTACGTCTCCTTTATGTTTTGCTTGTCGTTATTCATTGCGTCGTTTATTTTAGCTCTCTGCATTGCCTCGCGACATCGTTGTTTATTAACCCCGCGAGCCCTGTACGTTGCGATATTATGATCCTACACGGCTGTAACCATCAGACCCGGTCTCTTTGCATGATCAGTTAGAGACTTTCCTGAGCATCTGCCCTGTCACCAACCCTGTCAACCCTGTGGCCTTTGTGAATTGGTTTTAACATTGTATATAATATTAGAGCATCTGAATGAGTAGTGGGTAACGTAAGTGAGCATAATCATCTGCCCTGTGCACCCAAGGCCCGAGCATAACCCCGTGGGTGTTTCTTTGTGAACCTCGTGCATAAGCTCTCACTTGTTGTCTTGTTTGTGAATGCACTTAGCCCTTTGGGTAAGCTGCAAGTTGTAGCCACAACTTAAAACCCAAGTTAGTCAGAATCGAAAATTGCATGTTGCTAGGCCATTTGTAAGCCACAACCGAAAGTCAAGTGCTAGGCCATCTCGTGAGACCCCGATTTGAAAGAGCATGATGCCGTGATTCGCCTTGCTATGTATTTCAAATGCACCGGCCCCCACAGAAATTGCAGTGCCTAAACCTCACCAGACCTTGTGAGCCACCTTGCTAGCCCCCTGAAGCTGCAAGTGTTGGGTCACAGTCTGGAAAGCCAAGTTAGTTGAGCATGAACCCCTTATGCATGATTGATCTAGCTCTAAACCTTGTGTGACCTGTGAGCCATCTGCACTTTTGGTGCCCAAACCCTGTTGACAACCCGTGTCCATTGAACTTTTTGTCTATCTTTCTTCCAATTTGTAATTCTTGAGAAAGCCTTCTAATTGAATGTACTGTTAAATCAAGTGAGCTATCTCGCTGTCTTTGAACCTAGGCTGTCTTTGTGTACAAGCTTTGCTTGAGCTGCCAACCTAGGGTCAGTCTTCACAAATATGTGTTGTCACGAGCACATAAACTGTGCTTGAACTTAACCAACTCCGCTGAAAATACTGTCTTTGTGCACATAATCTTGCTTATCTTTGTCTTGTGACTTACCACCGAGCCTTAAACTCGACCCGCATAAACTTGGCCGTATCATTTTGTGTGAACGTGTGGTGATCACTTGCAACCAACACGGGTTGCTAATTTGCCATATGCACAAGCTTGCTAAGTTGTGCCAAGATTTGCACTTAGACTTGTGCAACTACTAAGCTAAACAGCTTAGAACTCGAAGCCCAACCACTTCAGGCTTGCACTGCCGACAACCGGAGCCCACAATCATAGCTGGGCTGACTGACTCCAAAGCTGAGCTCTGCACAAGCTGGGCTTGCATAAACTGGGTTGTGCAATAACTTCAGCCCACATAACTTAGCCTTTAACCTGGGCTGCTGATCCAATCTGAGCGGCTGGGCTCTGTACGTTAACTGAAGCCCAACTACTGAGCTATACATTTTTCAGCCTAATCTGGGCTGTGCAGCCAATTTGGGCCAGATCATCTAGGCTAGAACCCAAACTATTGGGTTTTGCTCACATAGCTGGGTTTCACATAACCCAACTAATCCCAATAAACCAAATCCAATCCCAATAAACCAAAGAAGCCCACAAAAACCAAACTGAATCCCATTGAAACCAAAACCAAATCCCAATAAACCAAACTAGATTTTGAGTTCAATTTGAGTATTAAATCATGTCAGGATTTTGGTCTCAGCATCCTGGGGATGGAAACAAATCCATTAAAGAGCTTGCTACGGGGCATGATTCACAGTATGAATTCCCCACATACCACAATGACTTTAGGGAATTTTATGAGCCTTCTCAGGGCCCTGATCTCACATACCCTAATCATTATGATCACATACATCATCCACCACAGGTTAAAAATGAACACTTTTCTCATACCCAGTCATCACTTTTAGATCAATTAGAAGCTCGACTATCTGCTTTAGAAAGGCAATGCGCTTTAGAAAAGCAATCTGTCAAATCTAATTCCCTTAGGCAATATGAAATGTATGCTTGCACCTTATGTGGTGGCTTAGACCACCCCGTGAGTCTTGTTATATTTTGCATGCTTTTAGGCAGTCTAGGGAAAACCATGATAATCCAATGTACGAAGTGTCTAGAAGTGACTATCTTTGGCAACTATTGGGACCATAATCAACTCCGCACACATGCATCATTCACCACAAGTGGGAAATGAACAATTTTATACTCCCCAACTCCTAGTTTGCAATCAACAATGGAAACACTCATGGAGCAAAAAATGCTAGATTGAAATGAATGCAATGCATGACCATCCACATAACAACATGTCTACGAATTTCCCTTCTCTAGTGAACCTTATACACAACCATATACTGAATATGAACCTACTCTAGAGGAAAATGAGTACACTAGAAATGCTACAAATTTGAATAGGGAAATGCATTTGTGCTATGATGATGATGATGATGAATATGATATGTTAGAAGAGCATGTGCATCTTGAAAATATGATAGAATCTTTTGGTTCGTAGACGTTAGGCGTCTCTTCGTCAGAACCCTATGAATGATACTTCTTCTAACATTCATACATGTGATCTTAACTATGAGCTTAGTTTTGTGAAATTCTTCAGTGAATGTGAGCATGCTACACAACTTGTTTGTGACTTAAGAAAGGATGAATCTTCGTTGACACTAATGTTCTTTTGGATCATGATATTATTGTTGTGTCGATTCCCTTCCCATGTCACAATATGTTGCCTCCTCGATGAATTTGACATGGAAATTGATGAATTGTCCTGTGAAAATGAACATGATTTACCATCTTTTGACTTTTAGGAAAAGTGTGTGATGGTACAAATGATCTTATACATGAAAACAACTTAGATGTACCTAACCTCTTTCCTAAGTCACAAATTGAAACTCCTTCACCCAACCTAGGTGTAGTTTGTCACAAAATTGCAAAACCAACTTTTCTGAAAATGCCTAACTTAGGCCTAGAGCTTTGTGCTTCCCAAGTCCTCTTGGACTATTTTGCATCAAAGTATAACACTCTTAAGGAGCCACAGTTGGAATGTGTATGTCACTTTGTAATTAGCAAAACTCATTTCGAGTTAGACCTTTTGCATGATGTACCTTTAAAATTGCAAGATTTTGTGCTCTCAAACACACCCGTTCACAAGTTTAGGTTTGGGGGAAGCTCATTCCCATTTGCAGTCTTACTTGCACTCTCATATTATATTTGTGTAAAAATTTGTTAATGTGTGTACATATTTTTCTATTGGGTTGATCCTCAACTCTTTAGACTGTTGGTTTATGGTGAATTTTCATTGTATATATCCGAGTAGGACTTGTTAAATTTTTCTTTATTGCATCGGTTGAGTCTTCTTGCGCATATATTATGCTAATCCGATATGATCTCCACTTGAGAATGTTGGATTTTAGCCTTGACTAATGAAGCTCCAACCTTGCTCCCGCCGACATATCTTAGGTAATCTCTTCCCTTTTCTCTTATCAGCATAGTTCTCATGGTATGTGACTTGTTTAATTTTTTTTTTTTTTTTCTATATGTAGACACATTGAGGACAATGTTTGATTTCGGTTTGGGGGTGCATTTGCATATTTTTGCATATAGAGTTTTTAGTCTTTTTAATTTTAGTCTTTTTAATCTTTTATTTTCAAAAAAATAAAAAAATAAAAAAAAATAAAAAAAAAAAATAATTAAAAACTCTTTTTGTAAAAACCTCCAACTTTTAGAGATTTTAGAGTCACTAGCATGCTTCTAGCTATGTTTACATAGAGAATTTTTAAACCGAAATAACAGTTAGAAGTGCCTGGAGAACACAATCGGGTTTCTTAGTTGATTAGAGCGTTAAAGTCGGATTTAACCATACCGGAGAGCGAATTAGGTGCTATTTAGATATTCGGTAGTAGAATTGTGATCACCCATAGTGGAGACTACCCATTTGACATCAAGTGAGGCACCAACCTTCAATTTTTGCAACTTTCTAGAAAGGTCATTAGAGTGTGTGTCACCGTGACGTCAATTCCCGGGTAGGAATGGTGAGCTACCCAACTTCGCACCAATTTCGACTACTTTTGATCTCTTGAGTGCTAGTTTTTGTCAATCATGAGGGTGACGTCTAGAGAAGAAAACTCCTTCTAAATACCGATTTGCCGTTAGCATCACTCTCTCTCTCAATCAAGAAGACCCATAAAAAACACATCATCACAACAAACGGAGATAAGATCGAGAATATTGAAAGAAAAGTTGATATAGTCCAAGGTTTACGTGCAACAAAAGGAAATAGGATGAGAATTAATGAAGTTTGGAAAAAATTGAGTTTTATCGTTTCATTGTAACTTAAAAAAAAAAAAAAAAAATTCAAGTTTTTGTGAAGTTCAGAAGTTCGTCATCAATAGTTGAAGACCGAAGATTGAAGACGTTTCTATGGTTTCTTATGAGAGAGTGATATTAATTGCCGATCGGGTGAGAAGTGAGTAAGTACTCCCACCCCTTGCTAATGGTTGATTTCCTTTCTTAGAGATCATCAGAAAAGATTCTTTTTGTCCACACCTCTGTGGAGTCTCCAGATTTTATTTCGGAAGGTTATCCTTCTTACCTACAACGTGTGCTGATGGTTATTTTCAATGATGTTGTAGTAATAGGTTCGTTGAGACTTGTGAAAGCAGATTTTTAGACTTAATTTTTAAAGCGAAAATATAACAAACTCAATATAAAGTTTTGTGAAAATTATGGAGAGACTAGGGTTTAGATTTCACCATTTACCAAAATTCATGTGATTTAATGTTAAAGTTTATCATGCAATTCTAGACAATATAAATCCAATCAAAAGAAATGTGATTCTAATCATTGCCTAAATTAGATTTTCAAAACATTAATTGTTAATCGCAAGCATGAAGTATCAAAAGTCCTAAACTAAGCATACTTCATCAAGAGAAAAACACAACTAATTAATAAAAATCATTTACTCAATTTTCATTAGGTGCAAATAATCATAAAAGAATTGCATAAATAAATTTTACCACATAACTTTTGGAAGAATGGCTTCCTCCCTCGCCCGGAGATTAGGTTTAGCTCATCATGTTGGAAACACGCTCAAAAGTTGATTTCATTGCTAAAAAATGGTGTACAAATGATGAAATGGAGAAAATAATGAAAATCAAGTGTTTGCAACGATTATAAGTGTTGCAAACACTGTTACTAAGAAGGTTAAAACCGTTCTCGCTTTTAAGTCTCGCCTCCGTATTGCGACCCACGAGAAGTGTCGTTGTCACCGTAGAACAACGACGGTTCCACTGTGCGTTGATGTTCTTCGTGTTCTTCAATGGCGTGACAGCCCGAGAAATTGTGTAACTCGATTTTTAGGTTCCGTGGTTGCTCCAAACTCTCTAACTCTCCCTAATCACTCGACACCCCTCTCGCAACTCCCAAGACTCGTTTATATACTCACAGATCTTCCAAATATTCTCGAATCTTCACCATAACTCTCATTAAAGAAAAATATATTCTCGGGTCATTTTCTTTCCCTTCTTGCCTTCGTTTGTGCCCTAAGTCAAATATGAGAGAAACTCGGCAGAAAACACGTTAAAACTTGTCACTGAAATCTTCACAGCTGCAAACTTTCTTTCCCGCCAATTCTTGAATTCAAAATGTTGAAGATGGTGTCCCCCTAACCAAACCAGTCTGCGAATAGCGGTGTCCAACTGAGGTGCCCCTTAGTAATTGGGTTACCCCTTATCCAAAGTGGGAGTCCGAATAGCAAAAGTCCTCCCAGGGGTGTTCTCGTGACTTTTCGAGCCGAATTTTCCAAAAAAATATTTATTTCCAAAAATACCTAAAAATACCTAAAAACACAATATTAGTACAAAACGAGTACCAACAATACGAAACATTGTGAGGACAAATTAGACACATAAATGCGTCAATCAAATACCCCCAAACTTATTGTTTGCTAGTCCTCGAGCAAATTTATTCTAGAAAATAAAATTCATTTGAACCCCAGGTGGCCCACCTGGCGGAGTGTTGTCTCGGAGGGTTTACAGTGTACCCACAAAACCTTTACTCCAGACCCTAGCTATCTCACGCAAAACCTTGGAAGGCACTAAAGAATCTCCTTGGTTGGCATACTTATTGACTACGGGGAGGAAGTACCACGATGCAAAATTCCAATTCTTTGTACACGAGTTTGCACTCAAGCATACTAAAATTCATATATAAGTCACGAGCTCTACTCGGATAGTCGCACTATGGACATCAATATCCTAGTCAAAACTAATCACATGGATAGATCAAGAAGATGGATATAGAGAAAACATAGATGGTTTCGATGTTTACTAAGTGAATGGTGTTTCCCATATCTGTCAGAAGGCCTCCGCTAAAATGAACCTATCCTAATGGAATGAGATACTAGTCGACTAATATCAACACACCGGGCATATACAAGGGAACCCGGTGGTCGATAATCCTAACTCTAGGTCAACACAACGGCATATACAAGGGTTCCAGTGGTCGACTTTATTGAATTTATTCCGGTTGGTCTGATGGTCTGGTCTCAAATTTTTTTTTTTTTTTCAACTTTTTTTTTTTTTTTTTTTTTTTTTCAACTTTTTTTTCAACTTTTTTTTCAACTTTTTTTTTTTTTTTTTTTTTGGTATCTCAATCACTCTATTTCACTCTAGCATTGGTAACAACTTGATTCGTGGGCCCCACCTAATCACTTAGAGAAACATAGTTTAAAAACAAAATAAAAACAGTGAAAAGGACTCACGAGATATGGTGAAACTATCATGTTATTTCTAACACACGAGCTCGTGCTTTTATGAATAGACTCTTTAGATGTTTCCATCTAACCAGTTGGTTCCTCAACTCCTACAACCAAAATGCTTCCATCCACTAAGATTGGTTAGTGCCATCCTTAATAAGCATAAATTTCTAGGCTCTAGAGTTTTATTTATTGCAACTAAAAAGTTTCTCCCATACCCCCAAACTTAAATCTAACATTGTCCCCAATGTTCTAAAGATGAAATTAAAAACATGAACAAGGAGAAACCGTTACCACTAGAAGGAAATGAGGAAAAAATATTACCGTGTTGCATGAGCAAGGGATACCTCCCAAGGAGTGCTAAGTTTAAAGTCTTGACCGGACATCAAATACTTCAAAAAGGATCTTCACCTTCCAAAGTCATACACCAATAGCCGAAATAGTTGTGGGTCCATAAGACCAAATAGAGCTAACACCGATATCGAGACAAGCTGCCTGGTTCGGATAAATGAATAAAAGGAGCACATCCTCATCTAAGGTTTTACATCAAGACAACTAGTCTCATCCGGGTAGCATAATTGAGCTTCATATGTGTATCTTGATAAATAGATTCATCCGAAAAACGGGTCTCTAATACGGGTTACCTCTGGGACGATATCGGGAGGATCGGGTCACTTGAGTCTGCATAGACTCGAGTAATATCTCGGACGCACAAAGCTCGAGTCCCAAGTTAGGGACTTCATTAGGGATACAAGACGACCACTAGAGTCATCATTACCCCCAAACTTAGGGTGAACAAAATCCTCAGATAGACCAAAATCTATGGGATGGATTCTGGGTCCATAAAGTTAGCACAATAACTAGCTTCTTTGGGAGGCTGGTCATCTAAACGAACAACATCATCATATAAGGGATTATCAAAGAAAATCTCTAATATAGGCTCATCAACTAAGGTGTTCGTCATGGTTACCTCCTCTCGAGGAACCAAAGATTCATCAAATAATGGATTATCAAACATAGTGCAGGCTAAAGGATCGGGAACTAGAGTGCTAATCATGTTCACCACTTCTAGATCATCTATCTCGAAGACTTAATGACATTAAAGACATTTAGCTCGGTAGTCATATTACCAAAGATATGTTCATAAGTCCGGTTCTACAATTGATGACGGCATTAGATGTGGCTAAGAATGGGCGACCTAAAATCACCGGTATTTGAGCACTTGGGTCTGAACAGGTTGCGTATCTAGAACAACAAAATCCACTGGATATATGAACCTATCAACTTGATCGAGAACATCTCAATGACACCACGAGGAACTTTGATGGACTATCACTCTAACTGAAGTGTCATTTTGGTCGATTTCAACTTACCAAGTCCTAGGCGGGTGTATACATGATACGGGAGTAAGTTAACACTAGCTCTAAGTCAAGTAAAGCTTTATCGACCATGTGATTACCAATCGCACAAGATATGGTGCGGCATCCGTGGTCCTTATACTTAGGAGGTGTTTGGTTGAGAAGAATGGAACTTACTTGACCACTAAAAGGCTTTCTTTTGGACATTAAGCTTACGCTTTCGTGTACAAAGATCTTTAAGGAACTTGGCATAAGCGGGCATCTTCCTAATTGCTTCTAATAATCGGAATATTGATGTTCACTGCTTAAATGTTTCCATTATCTCGTTGAATGTCGACTCCTTCTTTGTTGGGGATAACAACTGCGGACATGGGGCTCTAGGCACAAAGGTAGTCCTAACAGGAATTTCTTGGGACTCCTTAGGAATTGTTTCAGTTTCCTCAGCTACGGGTTCCTCTTGGGACGTAGGATGTAGAACTACAGTATGTCCACTAGGCATGGCTACCTTATTGTCTACCGTTTTACCGCTCCTAAGGGTTTTTATCGAGTTTACATGGTTTGATGATTCCTCACCAACTACAGATATTTGATGGACCCCCACAGGATTGGGTTGAGATTGACTAGAAACTTACCTTCTTCTCTCTCACTTAAATACTTAGCTATTTGGCCGACTTGAAGTTCTAATTTAGCAAGAGTATGGGAATTATCCTTATGGTTCTGCCTGGTTTCTTGTTGAAAGCTAAGGTGGTTGGCTGATAACATATCATGGTTCTTTACTAACATAGTAAGAGCTTCTTATAAGGTAGAAATATTTTTTCTCGAAGTGTTCAAACCCAGGTTTGACCTGAAGGGTTAAAAGTATAACCAAAACCTGGGGAGGCTGAGAATTACTAGATCGCTGTCCTTGATTCCTGCCCTTAGACCAAGAAAAATTAGGATGGTTTCCCAACCGAGGTTGTAGGTCTCTCAGTATGGGTCAAACTTTTGACTGGTTCTCAAACCTAAGCGTTGTTATAGACAAGATGGGCTTGTTCTTCACTAACATGACCTTCCCAAAATGAGTTATCGGAGCTCTATTCCACAACTAGAGACTTGAGAGGCTCTATTAGGTTCAACAAGGGACCTATTTTTAGATGACCCATTTCCAAAGCTTCTAACCTTCTAGACAAAGCGACAAACTTAAGATCGACTCGAAACTTGTATCTACCACATTGGTGCCATTTCTATTGACCAAAGAGTCTTTTGGGGTTCAACACAAGGCTCCCACTTGTTGGGATTTTTCAATGATAGTTCCTAAGAAGGTAAAAGCATCATCGCCAGTTTTATTTGTGAATTCACCTAAGGCACACATAGACTCGACCATGGATTTAGTCGAATAGTCTAAACCATTATAAATAATCTCCACAAGTTTCATATTATCAAATCCATGGTGAGGACACTGGGATATGAGATCATTGAATCTCTCTAAAAACCTATAAAGAGACTCTCCCTCTTGTTGCACACTAGCACTAATTTTACGCCTAATACCATAGTTTATGCTTAGGGTAGAATTTCATATAGAAAATCACAGGTCATTTCTTTCCATGTTTCAATGGATCCCGGATGGTAGGTTGTTCAGCCGGGTCTTGGCTTTATCTCTCAAGGAAAATGGAAACATCTTAAGTTTCAAGACTTCGTCAAGATGGGTCTTTTATTCTAACTGTCCATAAATTTCCTCAAAGTCCCTAATATGAAAATAAGGGTTCTCATCATCTTTTCCTAAGAATATAGGGATCATCTCAAGAAGACTAGGTTTTATCTCGAAATTAGCCGTATTTGGCGGCAATTTAATGCACGAAGCTCGGTTGGTCCTAGTTGGGAACATGTAATCTTTCAAAGTAGCCATCGGCCCAGCACATTTGAAGTACTAAGGGTACTTTCCTCACAAAGAGACAAATTCTCAAAACCGAGTTTCCAAAAACAGGGCTCTCAAAAGAAGAGTCTTCGAGCTCCCCGCTTCATAAGAAGAATTACTAGGTTTTTCACTAATCAATCGACCTAGATTGTCTCTTTTTTTTCCAAGCCCTATCTCTAATGACCTCGGGCATACACTAGTAGAAAAATAAAAGAAAAAGAAAAATCCTAAAAGGAAGGGAAGTTCTATAAACACAAACAAGGTCAACTCCACCACAAAGAAACCTAATGATATCTAGCAAACAAAAAGCATGATGGCTCCACTTAGATTGTTTTCTAGACCAAACTAATCGTTCGAAAGGGAATTAGATTACAATTTAAGCAAACCCTCCGGATCAATCCGAGTCAAAATAAGTTGAATCAAGGCGGGGAAGCTCAAAGGGAGCTTTGATACCCAAGGCCTTACCGCTATTACAAGGCGGCGCAGTCACGCATTCAACTTCACAGAGACCATCATGAACTTCAAAGTATCTTCCAAAAGAGTAACCAATATTTTTGGAAGACTTTCCTACTAAGCTCGTTACCCTATCGGTCTTGTTCTATTCCATATTAAGGCTTAGGTTCGCGTTAAGTATTGTTTTCCTAAGGCGGGCAAGAAGAGAAGCGGTGATGAAATCCGAACCCTTATCTTGTATGGCCAGTCCTTGCCCTTTACTAGGAAATTAAAAACAGCCGTTTTGTGTCCCGCATATATTCACACGAAGGAAGACAAGAACTCGCTGCTAGGATTGGCGAGTGTTTCGACAAACTTACCTCTCGTACCAGACGGGGATGAACCGTTGTAGTCGACTCGGGCCCGACTCTATGTCATGTACGAACCCAGGGCCGATGGTGATATCGTAATCACCGTCCTTCTCTTGCAAAGTTTGATATTTAATACTACCCTTTCGTAGGGTTTAAAAAAATAAGGAATGTCCAGAATGTCCAAATGTCCAAGTCAAAAAGTAAAAAGAAAAGGAAAGGAAAGTCTAAAAAAATAATAATTAAAATATCTAAAAAATAATAAT
>JAJJWW010009301.1:0-105657 GCA_023531295.1 Papaver armeniacum | reverse complement strand
CTAATAGTTTGTGTAAGACAACTATTCTCGTCTTCTAAGAATGTTTCAATGATTAAAATGGAGCTTTGAACAATTAACCATTGATTGGATATAACATAGTATGCGTACTTGTATGCTAATTGTTGCAGGTATATTTGAAGCCCGAGAATTTTGGTATGCATACACATATGCGTACTTATTCCACAGTTGGAGTCCGAGAACTATAGTATGCATACCCGTATGCGTACTGGTTTCTACTAAGTTCGGTCGTGAATGTCAGTATGCGTACATGTTTGCATACTGGCGAACAGACCAAGTCCGGGAACTCTAGGTATGCGTGCACATTTGCATACTTGAGTGGGTTAAGTTCTAAAATCGATTTTTCATAAGTAAAAACATTTATATAATAAGGAATGCAATCCTTGCAAATCGTAGCTATAATGTTCATGAATTGGTTCGAGTGAATCAAAACCGATTTTGCTTCAATTTTATCTTGTATACTTCTATGAGAATATAAACAATTGAACAACTCTATAACTAGTTTCATCTGAGTCATTAGAACTAGTTGTGATTTAGATGAAAAAGGTTGATATGAAAGTGTTCATATAGCTAACTTCGGTTAAATATTGTTGAGCCAACTAAGTATACACATAAGGTACAGGTTACCCATATCTAAATATAGGTACATTTCATTTGTGTGTAAAAAAGCTAAGACACTCTAACGGTTGAAAGATATTAGCTTGAATCCAACTAGTTTTTTCATCTAACGGTGAATATTGAATATTTTTTTACCAAGGTAACATTGATTGCAAACCCTGATTTGAAGACTATATAAGGGAGAACTCTAGCAACCGGGAAACCAAATCCCCACACTTCATGTGTGATACTAGTTGCAACTAGAGTCGATTCTCCTTTAACCTAGGTTTTTCTAAAACCATTATAGTTAATGACTTAAAGACTTCATTCGGATTCTGAAGCCAGACCAACTATTTACTCTGTAGTTGTGTGTTCTCGATCTTACTTTTTTCTATAGTATTGAGTACTATCTTCTCTAAGATTTGCTCGAGATTCAATCTCCGATAGGTAAGATAAAAATTAATCACAAATCTCTTCGTCTCATTCTTTGTGATTCCATAATATATCTTGTTCGGCTATCATATTGTTAAGATTATTGTGAGGTGACTGATATTACTCAGCTGTTCTTCCGGAATATAAGTCTGGTGTATCTATTGGTTCCTGTTCACCTTGATTTATCAAAAGACGAAACAAAAACTCGTAGGTATTTATGTGGAAGACAGATTTATCTACTCAATAGAATTTTCTATGTGAGACAGATTTGTTTATCAATTCTTCGACTTTGGGTCGTAGCAACTCTTAGTTGTGGGTGAGATAAGCTAAGGGAATCAAGTGCGTAGAGTCCTGCTGGGATTCAGAGGCGTAAGGAAAGTGATTGTATCTTGATCAATGTGAGGTTGGTTAGGGATCAACTACATTCCAGTCCGAAGTTAACTTGTAGTAGGCTAGAGTTTGTAACGGCTTAATACAGTGTGGGGTTCAAATATGGATTAGGTCCCGGGTTTTTCTCACATTTGCGGTTTCCTCGTTAACAAAATTTACGGGGTCTGTGTTATTTCTTTTTCGCATTATATTTTCTATACAATTGAAATATCACAAAGTTGTGCGTAGTTCAATCAATTAGATAATCCAACCTTTGGTTGTTGATATAAATTCACTAACACATGAACATTGGTCTTTGGTACGTTCAGGTTGTTTCTCATAATAATCAAGCTCACGGATTTCTATCTGTTTGATTTGTTTGATTACATTGAGAAACAGAGATGTAACTTTTGGATGCATTTTCCTTGATTGAGTCTGACTGTCTAGTTGAGTCTCTTGGAGATATATTGGAGTTAGTCCATACATATTGCATAAACGAAATATTGGGTGTGGTTGTTAGACTCCCCGCTTTTTCACATATATTGGTCTGCATTAAGTTGTTGAGATGCCTTATACGGGGATGCAAGGGATGTCTTTGGCTTCTAAAATCATACTCCCTCTGTCCATTTTTATCTGTCCTAATTTCTACTTTGGTATGTCCATTTTTATCTGTCCGCTCTGTTTATAGACATACTTTTCCCTTAAACTATCAAATATACCCTTTATTTTTCTAATCATAAAATCATTTTTATATCGAAATCTTAAATAATAGTATCACCATATTTATGGAAAAAAACTTACTCAATATCTTTGTATTAATTGTCATTCCTTTTTTTAAATAAAAACATTTATGAATAGTTATAAAATTCATAATAAACTTCTACTTATTTTAACACTAATAATTTAGTTTGGTAATAATATAACATTAAATAGGCTAGTCAAAGGCTAGTCATGACAATTTATAGGATTTCCTTAATATCTTGACTTAGTCAAAGCGGACACTTAATTTAGGACGGAGGGAGTAGTTTTTTTTCTTTTTCAGATCCTAAATATCAAGAATTGTTAATATTTGTTTTGAAGATGGTACAATCGGACCGGTCAAGTTCTAGAAGTTGATAGATAGAAAGCTAGTATTCGGGTTTTCTTAGCACATTTTTGACTTTTTTTGTGTAATTTTAAACCCATTAATGGATAAAATGAATGAATGTTGAATTCTCTATATGAGTTTTAATTTAAGTTTCATTTAAATTTTAAGTTTGAATTTAATTTGTGTTCCATTTGACTTTCATTCGAGTTCCAATTGACTTTTAGTTGAGTTTGACTTGACTTTAATTTCAAGGTTTTTTTTTAATAAAATTTTAGTTTGATTTTCGTTTATGTTCAGTCAACTTATTTCATATTCAGCCATTCAGCAAATCTGAATCTATTTTTCTTTCTATTATAATTTAAATCTACGACCGATTTAATGGGTATGTACATCATTACCGTTAGAATCAGTCGTTATTCTGAGACCCACAGCTTCTGGTCTTACAAAAAAAAGAAAAACGCTTTATCAGCGACCCATCAAAGACCGTTAAAACAGGTCATTTAACTCATATACATGGCCTGTCCTAGCGGTCGCGGAACTTCCACTAGTGGAAAATGGGGTTTTTTCAACCCACATCCTCGACCCTCGTCAACAGTCAATTGACCTTGAGCTGGTCAAAACAGTCGGGGATATAAAAAAAACACGCTATGACCAAAACGGGTTGTAGATTTTAACCTTTATTCTCAACCTACGCTATGACCCATGAGCTCAGCTATTTCTATGGGACCCACTTTCTGTGGGACCCACTTTCTATGAGATGTATGTCTCTTCTTATCATCTTTCATTCGTTCTAATCTAACTCTATGAGATGTATCTCTCTCCTTATCATCTTTCATTCGTTCTAATCTAACTATTATATAATTCAGCCTCACTATCTCTCTCCTAGCGCCTCTTTTATCCATTTCTTCATCGACCTCAAACCGATACTGGAAAAAAAAACCGAAGAAATCTCTTAAATTATTGTTCTTAAACCCAACCCCTTTCTCCATCTTCTTCATCTCCTCGACAAAATCGATTTCTCCAAGAAACCTTATTTCTAAACAGGTAACCATGTACTTAAGCAAAGAGGAATAGAAGCATTCTTCTTATCATTTTCTTATTTTCATTTTTGCGGTTTAGGTTATTACTTGTCGATCTTCTTTTATTTTGTTCAGGGGGTTTCTTTTTATACAACTTCTGTTCAGATATGAATTAAAATCAGGAGTCTGATTTGGTGGTTTTAATTTGTTAGGGTTTCTGTAATTTGTGTTTGTAGAAAATTTCATCGATTTTTCTTTCAATTCTTCCAAATTCTTTGGGTTGGGTTTCTTTCGGAATCCTACAAGTTTGATAAACTTTTTGAAAATCATTAAAATTATTTTGATTGCCTTACTGTATGACCTAATTTGATAAATGCTGAGATTTCTTCTACAAATTCTTTCTTTGAATCCTAAGTTTTCTTTATACAATTTATGTTCTAAAATCTGACTTAGGTTCGTAACTTCCTTGCTCTTTACAAAAATCAAGCAATATGTTTTGAATATGAGGGTCATTAGCTCAATTTTTATTTGATGATTTTTTTATTATTGCATTTAGATTTTATTTATTATTATTTTTCTGATTGTAGGGCTTTCGATTTCAGGGTTTGTTGTTGAGGTTTTTCTCCTTCTATACAGTAAAGAGGGTAAAATTCTTTCACCCAATTTCTTCTTGATTTTCTTTTCATCATTCTTTTGGTACAACTGCATGTTTAGGGATTTTGATTTTAGGGCTTTATGATTACAGGGTTCACTGCTATGATATTTCTCCATTTCTACAGCAAAAAGGGTAAAACTCTTTTACTCAATACATTTTCCTTTCATCATTTTTTTGGTTCAAACTGCGTGTTTACTGGTTTTTGATTTTGAGGCTTTTTGATTTCAGGGTAGCTGTTAAGGTCTTTCTCCATACAAAAAGGGTAAAATTCTTGCAATCAACCTATTCTAATTTTTTCATCATGACTATCATGTTAATTTGATAAAAACTCAGTTGAAAAAAAGTCTTACAAATATAAAGTGCAAATTTGATTCTCACCAATTGCTTATCTTGCTGACTGACTTATGTAGGCAACAAGATGATGAATCGGATGAGTTAAATGAAAATGTGTAAAAAACTTGAGGTGTGGGGCTCACTTTACACAAAGAAACTACTTAACAGGAAGCATTTCTGATTGGTATTCTTTAATTAAGGTTGAAATGCTTTCTTGGTTATAATTTCATTTGTTCGTCAAGTATATTAGCGTCTTGTATGGAATTATTGAAAAAATTTATGGTGCTATATGTGTTGATGTAGGATTAAGGACATGTACAAGCATGTGAATAATGGTTCTTGACTGGAGGCTCCTCTTATTTCCAATGATGTTTATGAGATAATTATGAAGGTGATAGTCCATTCTTTTGTCAATTTAATATAGTCTATATGGTTTATCTTCATTAGTTACAAGTGAACTAAAATTTTGATTATTACATATCCAACAGATTGATGTAATTTGCTTAATCCATTTATAAGCTCTGCCAATTTATTTGTGTTTTTATTTTCATTTATCTGACTGCACTACTGGTATCAAATGACTAGTAAGCAGCGGTTTTTTCTGGCTATTATTAAGACTTCACCAAACCAGCATGTAACCTTTTCTAAACAAGCTCAACCGGACCAACAACTTGTGCAACCCTGCCTTTCTCCCAATGTTTAAACACGACAGTCATTCCATTTTGATAAATCTCAGAGAGGCCTTCTTTGAATTTGCTTTCTGAGCACCTACGTTATTGTTTATCGCAGATTTGTGATACGTATCGTAGGTGCACAAATTAATTCACTTATATTCTACTTTACTAATGAATAATATAGCAGTAAATAAGGTTCGTTCCCACGAAGAGCAGGGAGATTTAGTTGTTCAAAAGGTCACAATGGGGGTTTTGTTTTAGAACACGAAATTTGGGGATAAAAAAACTAATTGGGGGATATGAATTACTTCCCCCAACCAATAGTGTCTGCTAAGGGGTGGTTTTGGGGTGCAAAAATACCAAAATATCCTCCCTTCAAAATAAAAATCAAAATCATACCCCCGGTTCCATCTCCACTTCTTATTAATCTCTTTCAGGGTTACAGCTTTGAAACCCAAATATTCCCCATTCCCTTTCAAATTCTAAACTTTCCCCACTCTCTTTCAAATTCTCTTCTCCTTCTTTGCCGGCTCCTCACTTTGGAAACAATTTTTTTTTTAATTCGGAAGTGATGAAGATCATGCTACAAGTGATGAGACCATGCCGGAATTGATGAAGACCATGCCGGAAACTGGTGCCGGCATGCTTGGTAACTAACATTCAATGTCGTAACTAAGTACTGGCATGCTCAATAGAAATCTATCAATGTCGGTAGTCAAGTGAAAAAAAAAATTCAACTTTCTGGATACTTTACATCATGTGCCGGCATAAAAATTAAAGCAACATACTATGCCGGAAACCGGTGCTGGCATGCTCGAGAATTAAATAACTGTGCCGGAAGTGGACCGATTAAAACCAGAAAAAAATCAAAACGGAATATTTTTTTACATCGCCGGAAGTGATGAACACCATGCCGGAATTGATGAAGACCATGCCGGAACCCCAGTGCCGCATGCTTGGTAACTGACATTCAATGCAGAGTAACTAAATACCGGCATGCTCGATAGAAATCTATCAATGCCGGTAGTCAAGTGGAAAAAAATATTTAAGTTTACGGATACTTTACATCATGTGCCGGCATAGAAATTCAAGCAACATACCATGCCGGTAGCAGTACCGGCATGCTCGAGAATTAACTATCTGTGCCGGCAGTGGACTGAAAACCAGAAAAAATTCAAAACGGAATAGGTTTTGAATTTCAGAACACAGCCGGGAGGGGCTACGCCCCCCCGTACCCCCCCAGACCTCTGCATAGCGTTCTGAAAAAAATAACTTTTGTACCGGCATAGTTTTTGGGTTGAATACTATGCCGGCATGAATCAAAATGGGGGATAAGTCCATGCCGGTACCTAGCTTTTTCAGCTACAAAAATGGTGGATTCAAAGAAAAAAAATCAAATTTTCAACCTCACAGCAGCAATTCTCTCTTCCCTATCATTCTCCATTTTCCCCAAAAAAAGTTCCCTCTCAAATACTTTTTCTCTCCTTCTACTCTCACCTCACTCACCCAAAATCAAATAAAAACACACACTAATCATTTATCAAAAATCTTATGATTTTACTAATGACTATTAATCACCTGATTAGTGAGGGGTAGATTATGACTTATTAAAATACTGAGATAAGGGGTGACCTTGATTTTATATTTGGATCCTGTTTTTGTCCTTTTCCTATATCCCCAAATTACTTTTTTTATCCCCCAATTTCCCGTTCTTGTTTTAGATTCAAAAGTAAATAAACAAAGTAATTAAAAGATTAAGTTGTAAGCAATATGGAGAAAGATGATCGAGGAATCCTTCTTCGTTACTAAACCGTCCATGAGTTAATATATTCATCAATTCAAGATTATTATCAACCGTGGAATAACAACTAGCGCAGTGCTATCCCCTAAAGTCCTTTGGTCACTGAATACCAAAGCGCTCGAATATCAGATTCTATTAGTCCAAGCTACCAAGTAGTAGCGCACTCAAGGTGTAACTTGGTCGAATGGTTTATATTTTAAGACTTAGGTTAATCTTAGTAGTTAGACTCTTAGCGCAAGGTCCACTTTCTAATTTTATTCTACACGCGATTGCTCCACAGAATCCCTCTGCAAGGTCTCACGTTTTCTACTTGTGTATGGGTTATTCAACAATTACACGGATATCCTAATCCTTTACTAGCAATAAATCAATCAATGAACTACTGTAGTTGGCCACCTAGAGCAATCAATTAATCAATCATTAAAGTAGAAGCAAACAATAATCATATGAAGAACTCAAAATAGATGCATATATTAATCCAAGTCAAGTCTAGAACTTAGAATTCATCCTCAATCAATTGTGGGTTTAGCTACTCATGGATGTAGAAACACCCATGTTAAATATATAAGAAAATGAAAGAGAGATTATTACGATGGTGAAATCTCTCCAAAACCCTAGCTTTCTTCCTTGTGTTATTCTCTCCAAAGGCGTGATAAAAAAATTAAAGATATAAAAATCTCTTATATTTGTGTCCAAATTGTAACTGCGCCCGTGCACCAAATTCCGGTCGAATGGTTGCCAAAGCTCGCCAAATATCCCAAAGTACGTTACTGCCAAAGTCTGACCATGTCAAAAATATACTAACCCAGCTAATGGACTCAAGCAGCTGGAGATAAGCCCAACCCATAACTGTCGGCAATACATCTTCAATACAGCATATCCCACGGACACAGATAACTCCGTGAAAGTATTGTTTCCCTGAATTTTTCTGTTTTCCTGGCTCACTCCTCGGACATACACCAGTCCGTGAAAAATAAGTCCCGGGATTTCAATTCTCAACCAAAACATTCCGGGAAACTCTCCCCTCCGGGAGAATATTTTCCCCCTGAATTCTCAGCTCCGACAAATACTTATGCGTATACCAGGCTCTCCATGGGAATTCTTTCTCCCTGACTTCCTTTATTTGCTCAGTTCCGTAACTCCATCTTCTTTGCATCTCCAACTATCAAAATACCTCATCTCAAACTCCATTCATTATCAGCAGCCTCAACTTCTTATCTATTGCGAAACTAACTACAACTCCAACTCCTCCTGAATTATCATCACGAGCTCCATCGCTTCCAAGCTCCAGTTTCATCACCGATCACTAACTGCCAATAATATTCTTCATCCTTCATCACTGACAATGGCAGCAAGCACCATTGAGTCTCAACTGGTCTGAAACCCAGCTCGAGTACATGTACACAGTAAGGAATATACAGGGTACAGATAGACGTAGGTTATAGAGACAAGTTCCTAGAAGTAGAACACAATTTGCCACAATGATATCACCGAGTCCTTTCATTGGTAAAAGACCCCTATTTATAGTTATTTCCTCAAATGGGAATGTTAGATGTGTGTCCTTTTCTATTTTCCTTATCTTACTACTTCCTCTTCTGACTGTACAATTGTACCTCAGATTCTTCTAGAAGGTATGTCCTTTCTAATCGTTGCACGTGCGTTTGGACGCTATGGAGGAATGACTTGTTTAATAGCACCTCCTTCGGGATAAGGGGAGGACCTGATGCCTCCCCATTATGTGGGGAATTAATTCGTGCCTTCTTTTGGATACGGGGAGGCCGCACTTCTTCCTTGGTATTTTTTCAGGTATCTACATTAAGTCCCCTGGCTATTTGGGCGAGGCGTTAGCCTCCTCAACAGTCTACTACATCTCTCAAACGGCCTTCCTTGGACTTCGACTACTTGAAAGGATACCTCACATTAAGGTGCCAAGTGATGTTGGCTCATCGCCCATACAAGGTATCCATTTATCGCCTAGGGCAAGATGTTCTGTTTTACAGAGTTGCTCCTCTTCAAGCGTCTGTACTCTCTTTGCAGACTCCCTTGTTCTCTACAATTCCTAAGGCTTGCTCCTTGAAAGTCCCCTTGTTCTTGTGTTTTTTAGGACTTGCTCCTGGCAAGTCCCCTTGCTTGCTCCTTGCAAGTCCCATTGTTCTTGTGTTTCTTAGGACTTGCTCCTGGAAAGTCCCCTTGTTATCATTAACTCTTGAAAGACTTGCCCCTTGTAAGTCCCTTTGTCTTCGTACGACCTTGCTCTTCATCCATTCTTGCATCCATCCATTCTTGAGGATTTTGTATTGGCACGTGTTATTATCATGACACGTGGGATGGTTGAAGCGGTTATTTTCTACAGTTATTTACTAGGGTTAGCGTCTTTTCGAATTCTGTCATGTCGTTTCAATTACCCTTAATCATGTCTTTTTCCCGTCTATAAATACTGGCTTCATATTTTCATCTTCCTTCATTCCTTCAAACACTTTCCCTCTTCATTATCTCTTCTTATCACACCCCTTCTTTCAGGCGACATCAAATACTCTTTCCCTCTTCACTCTCTTTATCACATTCCTCTTCTGGGCGACACCCTAACTCCATGAGTGAATACGAGAGTTCAGCGACTGAGAATTCTTCTGGTGATGGCGGCTCTGTTGGCGAGGAGGAGGCGCCTCACCTCCTTCATATTTTATATGAGGAGGAGAGAATCTTTGCTCCTGGGGCGGGTAAGAACTTGGTGACCCTCTTATCCAAACAGAAGTCCGCTGAGAAGCTCAGGAGAGTTGCCACCCCTGGCGTTTCTGTCGCCTCACTCTTAGACGATAGATTTCTTCGACAGTTTAGTAAACCGTCCGCCTTTGACCCTCCAATGATAGACGAAGAAACCAGTGATTGGCTTCTGGAGAAGGAAATCGAGCATCCGCCTCTCCTTCCCATCACTTCCTTTTGTCGAGTTTGTCTTAATCGTGGCGACTTTGTTCTTCCAAAGATATAATTTCTTTCTCAGGCGACTTCTTGTCCAGAATGGCATCCATGGATAGAGTACATGCTTTCGATCCCCTACTGTAGGGATGTAATCATCAAGCTAGGGTTGATGGAGGCTTTTTCTTCGTCACGCTACATGCATCTTACTAGGAACAACCGGGATATGATTTGTCTGTCTCTTAGGTGGGTTCCCATAGTTCACACATGCCTCTTTGCTTGGGGAGAGGCGTCGCCCACATTAGAAGATGTGGTGTCTCTGACTGGCCTTCCCCTCTACGGGAGTCACGATTTTAAAGAAGCATCGGGTAGTCTATCTGATGCTGACAGACTCATACTGGGATTTTTGAAGCAAGCACGCACGGATTCGAGGAAGTTAGTCGCTAAAGCGAATGCGCCTTCTGAAGCACAGACTCTTGTTGGATCATTCGAGAAAGATGCCGAGAAATTGCGCCAAGGAATGGGAAGGGGGTATTTTCTGCAGAGGAAGCTGATGCCCAAGCAATTCCCAGAGGGTCTGCCAAACGTGCCACCTTGAACCTGTGGGTGAAGATGTGGGCACCCAAGTTGGTGGGTGAGTCTGGCTGGGAACCCTCTTCTCTTCCTGCTGGATCTACCGAGCGACATGAGTTGGCCGCTTTCTTGTCTTACTTTCTATCTCACGAAGTCTTTGAACATTCTCTGACAAACGCTGTGAGGGACGAGTCAATAATCATGGCGATACTCATGTCACGTGGTGTCTCGTTTCCTTTGGCGCCCATGTTTCTGGGCGGACTATATCATCATTTGGACTTGCTGGTAAGTGATATTCAGAAATCCAATGACCCTTCCTTCATAGTTGAGACGTTCCTTCCTGTCAACTTTATGCAGATGTGGGGATGGGAGCATTATCGCCGTTATAGGCCAGAGACGAAGGTCTTGAGGCTTACTGGTGAGCGGGTTGTTACCGAGGGGGATGGCACAGAAAGTACCGTCACTTACCCTATTTCCTTCCCTCGAACAACTTTTTATGAGAAGGCGGTCGCCAAACCGACTGTTCGCAGCGCCTCTACTGAATGATATAAACGAATTCACTTTTCGCCCGTACGATGATGATGCATGTGGAGAGGCTTCTCATCGGTTTGTATCGCTCTTTCCTGAGGATTTTGTGGATGTCGCCTTGGACCCTCCTACTTTTGATGCTTGCAATTTTGTGGATGCTGTGACGCCATGGTATCTTCCGGGTTTTTACAAGGGAGAATATTTCGCCGAGGCTTATAATTTGAATCGCGTTGCTCGTCAGGCAGGTTTCGACCAAGGGACCGGTTTCTACCTTTCGCCTTCATGCTCTTCGGACCCATAGATGGTAGAGGAGAGCTTCATGTGTTTTGTCTTTCAGGATAAAAGTCGCGGTTCTGTCGCCCGCCCTTTAACCCATTAAAAGTCCCTCAGCTTGGCCGGGATTTGAAGTTACACATAAATGGTTTTTATATTGGGTGCATGATATGGAAGACGTGTATCATGCTCTGGGAGTTGATGGCGTCATGGCTCCCCCGCCAGACGTGCCAGAAGCTCTGTCGCTTAGGACGCACCAGGATACCCTCAGAGATTATGCGCTCTCATGGGTTGGCTTCTGGTGCTAAGAGCAGGCGTGTTGAATCTCCCTCTTCTCGGGGTAAAGAGAAAAGAAAGCTGCCTTCCTCTTCGAAGATTAAAAACGTCGTCCGTAACCTTTGTGGAACTGTTCCTCAGGAGATTGAGGTAACCCTTGCCTAGCTTTTCTCCTTTACCGTTTCCTTAATGACCTTCCTTGGATGATTATTACTTCTTCTTTTAGTCGGATGCCCCTCCGCATGGCCCATTACAATACTTTGCTCATGAGTGGCTTAATATTGACGTGAAGGATCTACCACCGAGGTTTGCTGAAAGGCAGGCATGACGTGATGCTGGTATAGTTCCTGTTCCACGGTTTCCTCGATCTCCTCATCGACTGTCATTTTCAGATAGAGCTACCGCTCTACTTAAAAGAAGGTCGTCAAGAGATTATCCCCAGCAGTCTGTTGGTGCTAGTTCTAGCTCCGTACTTGGTCCTGATGTTTTACCGAATCAGCCGGTGACATCGCAGTAGGGACCATCAGGTATTTTGTTCGTTAGATTGACACGTGTTCATTCATTGTCTTTTCCTCATTAAATAACATATTGCCTTATATATATACGCATAGGGGGGGTTATAGGAAGAGGTGTTTCTTTCTCTCTCTCTCTCTTTGGTATCTTCCTCACCCTCTTTCTTCTTGGACTCTTTAGGGCAAAGATACCGGTAGGCTCTTGACTCGGGTGCTTCAGTTGGGAGTTCCTTTTCTTCAGATTCTTCTACCAGTCGCCAAGGCGTTGTGGCTTCTTCCCTCGTAAGTTGGTTATGGGTGACACACTTTTTTTTTAACTGACTTGCATTCTCTGGTAAATATCTCTAGGTTATGGGCAAACAGGATCGTTTAGAAGCTAGAGATGGCCGTGACAAAGCGAAAAGGACCAATACTCTAAGCGATCATGGTCGTCAGGCGACAGCTCCCGAGCAGATTGTTCAACCCAATCTTTTGACTAGTGGAGAGCACAAGGATCTGTCTGTTTTCCTCCTTTCAGACAGACTCATGGAGCAACGCCACGTTCGTGATGGGGGAAATTACGTTTCGATGTTTGGATTCTGGGTGCCTCCCCACTACGAGCCGTTATACACTCAAGTGGCGATGCAGCACGGCCATATTTCCTCTGATGCGGTCTTTCCCAATGCTAACGTTCTTGTGTCTCATACTTTGAACGTCTTGGATGTGTTGAGCGAGATGGTAGACGCTGGTGATCATCCTTCTAGCATGCAACTACAGAGCTGGCGTCGAATAATTGACGATGCTTCCAATATGCGTTTTAACATTGAGTGACTGGATGCCCTCGGCAGAAGCCGAGACAAGGGCGAACGCTCGTCGGAATCAATTACCAGGCATTGTCGCTAGTCTCGAGGAAAGGGTTGCTTCTGTACGGGCTAATTTGCAGACGTTTTGGGAGACTCAGCAACGTCTGATTAAAGAGACCAGTGAGGTTGTCGACCAGATCGCCCAGGTCAGGAAGACGCTAGAGGAGGATGAGCAGTTGTTAGCGGATGCCAAGGCAGAGATGGCGGAACAAGACAAATTATGAGCGCCCTAATGATCTGAAGGTCTCTTTTGTCAATTTTCTCATTCTTTTCTCTCTCTCGCCCTTCTTCTTCTTCTTCCCTTTTTTTTTGAAAGAACATTTTGGAAGTTGTGTGTTATGACTTTTCGTTGGGTTACGCTCGTTCTTCGAGGCAGGATTCTTTAAATGTGACTAGTATTCAGTATATTATTCTTATTTGTATATTTCAAGTAATTTTGGGTGAGATAATGGCTAGTCATTGTAGTTTAGTGGTGGAGATATCTTTGTTGAGGCGACTGTTGAATGTTCATCCCATTGTATATAATCACCTTGAGAAAGAGTGTAGTTGCAGGATTTCCTACAACACACCCCTTATAATATTTTGTAGATCTAAATCTATTTCATAATCAAAATAAAGATTAAAGTACTAAAATTGTAAAATGGACACAAGGATTTTTTACATGGTTCGATCAATGTGATCTACATCCATGGTTCTTCACTATGATTGTTGAGGTTACATTAGTATTACATTTACAATCTCCATTAATGGATATTTTGGAGATCTCTAGATCTAATTATTTGGGGAAGAAGATGATAAGAAAATAAATCCCTCTCTAAAAATATCTCTCTCCTAAAAATATCTATCTCTTACTAAATGTGTCCTCTCCAAAAATGTGTATCCTTTTCTCTCTCCTGTTCTCCTCTTTATATAGGTGTTTACATAGTGGATGACAACTCATATATCCTTTAATTTAGGATCTAATTTGTAGGATCATAATATCGCGACATCTACACCTTGCGAGATTATTAAACGACAGCATTGCGAAGGCGTCGCAGAAGAGTAATATAAATGACGCAATGAATGACGACAGCCAAAACACGAGAAAGATGTGAAGATCTAGCGAGGTTTAGGAGTGTCGCGAGATTATATACTTGTACACTTGCAATATTTCGCAATTCGTTCCCGAAAATAAAGGACAACTTAGGTGTCATCCATTATGTAATACCCTATATAAGGAGCCGAGCAGGCCTATGAGAAGGGAGATCTTTTTCGAGTGTTGGACAAGTCATTAAGAGAGAGAAAGTTAAGAGTAATTGTAATTTTTGAGCTTGCTTACGGTTTCATTTTGTAAACACTTAAAGATTTAATCAATAAAATTTATGATCGTTCATCCTAAAATGGTTTGATTAGATAGATTCTTGTAAGGGTTGTAGTGTAGGATTTCCTGCAACTACATAATGGCGCTAGAAACAGGGACGATTGAAGATTGAAGATAAAATATCGTAGCTAAAGTCATTCAAACCAAGAATGAGGAAACAAAGTGTTAATCAGATGAAGTAGAGAAGTTAAAAACCAAAGAATGTGATGAAAATACGGAGTACAGTTTGATTACGAAAGCAATGATTAATGAATTTCATGAAAACATTAGAGGAAGAATACATAAACGAGATTTTGAAGGAAAGAAGATTATAACCTTGGAGAAGACATCGCCTTTGAAAGATTGGGAAAAACAGAAGATAACATTCACAACAGCAGAGATACCAAGAGAGAGTCTGAATCACACATCTCCACTAGTGATTACAATAAACGCACGCAAAGAAGGAGGAGAACCAGCAAAAGCAGTGGAAGAATGGGCGATAAATAGAACTTTGGTGGATACAGGGAGTTTAGTGAGTATCATGTTTTACCATGCCTACAAAAAGTTAGGGTACAAAAATGAAGAAATGATTTCCCCAACGTATCATATCCATGGCTTCGGTAAGTCTATAACAAAACCAAAAGGGAAGATAAAATTACAAATTCTATTAGGAGAAATTGAAACACATATGACATTATGTGTAGTGGATATGGAATCGCCATACAACGTGTTGTTGGGGAGACCATGGGTACACGCAATTAAAGCTGTATCATCAATATTTCATCAATGTATCAAATTCCCTATGCCAAATGGGATTGTCGAGATCAGAGGAGATACTGTTAAAGGAAGGATGTATTATCAAGTCGAAGTAAAACATCATGAAGAACAGGTGAAGAAGCGAAAAGATCTCAAAAAGATGACAAAGCAGCTAAAAAGAAGAAGAATTTAAAATTTATATGATAAGGGCAAAAGAAGGAAAAGGAATACCTAGCGAAATCTCGGAAGAAGAGAATAAGCTTGCGAAGGAAATGAAAGGACCAACGCCTATGGGGGAACCGAAGGCTAGCTACATCGCAGTAGAGTTAACAAAGGAGGTGAACGTTGGAACTGAAGAAGAACCCAAGATGTTAAAAATTGGGACTAAGATGGAAGCAGATGAAGAAAGAAGGATCGTTGATTTGTTGCGAGATTACAAAGACATTTTCGCATGGGATATGGATGAAATGCCTGGTATAGATCCGTCTGTGGCGTGCCATAAATTGGAAATTGACAAAAATGCAAGACCATTCAAACAAAGAATTAGGAAAATCGCAACAGCATATCATCCCCAAATAGAAGAAGAATTGCAGAAGATGTTGGACGCAGGAATCATTAGACAAGCAAAATATCCTGAATGGATAGCAAATATGGTCGTAGTCCCAAAGAAGAAAAAAGGGATAAGAATTTGCATAGATTTTACTGATCTAAATAAAGCTTGTCCAAAAGATAGCTTTCCTTTGCCAGATATTCCGCAAATGGTTGAATCAGCAGCAGGAAACGAAAGGATATCATCTCTTGATGGATACAAAGGCTACAATCAAATTCCACTTGCAGAAGAAGATCAAGAACATACTGCTTTCTTCGCTCCAAGAGGATTATACTGTTATACAAAAATGCCATTTGGTCTGCGAAATGCTGGAGCAACATACCAATGGATGGTAGAAAAAGTGTTTGCGAGATGGATACATAATACTGTAGGATCATAATATCGCAACATACATAGTTCGCGAGATTAATAGACGACAGCATCGCGAAGGAGTCGCAGGGAAATAAAATAAATGACGTAATGGATGACGACAGTCAGAACACGAGGAAGATGTGAAACCCGGCGAAGGTTAAGAAGTGTCGCGAGTATGAATACTTATACACTTGCGACACTTCGCGAGTCATTCCCGAAAATAAAGGACAGCTTAGCTGTCATCCACTGTGTACTACCCTATATAAAGGGATGAGTAAGTCTGTTGTAAGGAGGGATTTCTTTGGAATTGTTAGGCAAGTCATTAAGAGAGAGAAACTTTAAGAGTGATTGTAATTTCTTTAAGCGCTATTTTATTTTCCTGTGTAGACATTTCAAGAAAATAATTTATAAACATTCATAGTTATTCATCTTCAAATGGATTAGTTGTGTGAATTCTAGTGAGGGGTGTATTGTGGGATTTCCTGCAATTACATACTGGCGCTAGAAAGAGGGGGGATTGAAGATAGAAGATTGCGGTTAAAATCGTTCGAATCAAAAGAAAAATGAGAAAGGAAAATGTTAAATTAGATGAGGTAGAGGAGGAAGATATGGAGTACAGTTCGGTCACAAAGGCAATGGTTAATGAATTTCATGAAAGTATCAGAGGAAGAATACATAAACGAGATTTTGAAGGAAAGAAAATTACAGATAGAGAAATGACATCGTCTTTAAAAGAATGGGAAAAACAAAAGATAACATTCACAGCAGCAGAGGTATCTAAAGAAAATTTGAATCACACATCTCCACTAGTAATCACGATAAACGCATGCAAAGAAGGAAGAGAACCGGCAAAAGTAGTGAAAACATGGACGGTAAATAGAACTTTGATCGATACAGGGAGTTTAGTGAATATCATGTTTTATCATGCTTACAAAAAGATAGGATATAAAGATGAAGAAATGATTTCCATGAGGTATCATATCCATGGTTTTGGTAAATCCATAACGAAAGTTAAAGGAGAGGTAAAAATACGGGTTTTGTTAGGAGAAATTGAAACACAGGTAACATTGTGTGTGGTAGATATGGAATAGACATACAACATACTGTTAGGAAGACCATGGGTACATGCAATAAAGGATGTAGCGTCAACACTTCATCAATGCATCAAATTTCCTACACCAACTGGAATCGGCGAGATTAGAGGGGATGTCGATAAAGGAAGAATATATTATCAAATTGAAGTAAAATATTATGAGGAACGAGCAAAAAAGCGAAAACATCGCAGAAAAATGGCGAAAGCGATTAAAAAAGAGGAAGAATTTAGAATTTACATGATAAGAGCAAAGGAAGGAAAGGGAATACCTAGCGAAATCTCGGAAGAAGAGAATGAGCTCGCGAAGGAAATGAAAGGACCAACCCCTATGGGAGAACCAAAAGCTAGTTATATCGCAGTAGAACAAACAAAAGAAGTGAATGTTGGAACTAAAGAAGAACCTAAGATGTTAAAAATCGGGACTAAGATGGAGGCGAATGAAGAAAAAAGAACTGTTAACTTGTTGCGAGATTATAAAGATATCTTTGCATGGGATATGGATGAAATGCCTGGTATAGATCCTTCTGTAGCTTGCCACAAACTAGAAATTGATAGAAATGTGAAACCATTCAAACAGAGAATTAGAAAAATCGCAACAGCGTATCACCCCCAAATAGAAGAAGAACTGCAGAAGATGCTAGATGCAGGAATTATTAGACAAGCAAAATATCCCGAATGGATAGCAAATATGGTTATAGTTCCAAAGAAGAAAAAAGGGATAAGAATTTGCATAGATTTCACTGACCTAAATAAATCTTGTCCTAAAGATAGTTTTCCATTACCAGATATTCCACAATTGGTTGAATCAGCGGCAGGGAATGAAAGGATATCATCCATTGATGGGTATAAAGGTTACAATCAGATTCCTCTCGCTAAGGAAGATCAAGAGCATACTGCTTTCTTCGCTCCAAGAGGATTATACTGTTATACAAAAATGCCATTCGGTCTGCGAAATGTTGGAGCAACATATCAAAGAATGGTAGAAAAGGTGTTCGCGAAGTGGATACACAAAACGTTAGAGGTATATGTGGATGATATGCTAATAAAAAGTAAGAAAGCAGAAGACCACGTACAAGATCTGAAAGAAATCTTTGAACAGATGAGACATTTCAACATCAAAGTGAATCCAGAAAAATGCACCTTTGGAGTTGCATCGGGAAAATTTTTAGGTTACATTGTATCAAAAGAGGGAATACAAGTCGACCCTGAGAAAGTAAAAGCAGTTCGCGATATGCCAACTCCCGCGACAGTAAAAGACGTTCAAAAGTTAAATGGGCTACTAGCATCGCTAGGAAGATTTATCTCGCGGTCATCTGATAAATGTAAACATTTTTTCAGCATCTTAAAAAAAGGATCGAAGTTTAGATGGACAGACGAATGTGAGAAAGCTTTACAAGGAATCAAGGAACACTTAATGGATATATCCATTATGCAAAAAGCAGAACCAGGAGAGGAATTGTTAATTTATCTTGCGACAACCTCGCATGCGTTAAGTGCAGTATTACTGCGAATGGACGCAGGGGTAGAAAAACCGGTCTATTACATCAGTAAAACTTTCAATGCCGCAGAAAGGAATTATTCAAAAATTGAGAAACTAATCTTGGCATTAGTTTATGCAACATTTAAACTTCGCATATATTTTCAAGCACATACTGTTAAGGTAGTGACGAAAATACCAATCGAATCGGTAATGAAAAATTCAAAAAGATCGGGAAGAGTTGAGAGATGGAATGCTCAAATAAGCCATTGTAAGCTCAAATATGAAATATTATCTTCAACTAAATCACAAGTTGTCGCAGATTTTTTAGCAGAATTTCCTTTGGAAGAGGACGAAGCAGTGGAAGAAATGATGGATGTGGAAGAAGAGCATGGAGACCCAAAAGATCTGCTAACTGAGCCAAATAGATGGGAAATATTAGTAGATGGATCATCAAATGGAGAAGGTAATGGAGTTGGAATTGTTATGATTTCGCCAGAAGGCAATAAACTAGCTTTTTCTTTCAGATTAGAGTTTGAATCAACCAATAATGAAATGGAGTATGAAGCTATAATACATGCTCTGCGATTCGCAATAGAAATGAAATTGGAAAATGTGAGGATTACCAGTGATTCGCAATTGGCAATTCGTCAAATAACAGAGGAATACACTACAAATGAACCATCTTTGCAAAAGTACAAGAAGCTTGTTGAAGAGTTGTCAACACAGATACCGAGAATAAAATGGAGACACATATCAAGGAGAAATAACATACTCGCAGACGCTTTTGCCTTTATATCAAGCATGATGACAGATCCGACTGCGAGAAATATCAAGATACAAACACTTCTAGCACCATCAATTAATAAAGAGGAAGAGCAAGAAGCAGATGTAATGCTGGTAGAAGATGGAATACAATGTCGTGAAGAAGATTGGAGAGCAGAACTTCACGCATACTTAATGAAAGGGGAAATACCAAGAGATAGGTTAGAGGCGCATAAATTAAAAAGCCGTGCAACAAATTATGAATTAAGAGATGGCGTGCTTTATCGGCGATCTTTTGATGGACCTTCACTTAGATGTTTAACAAGGAAAGAGGGAGAAACCATATTGAAGATGTTGCATAGTGGAGATGCTGGAAATCATAGTGGCGGAAGATCTTTAGCGTATAAAGCAAAAATGCAAGGATATTACTGGCCATATATGCATGAGGACGCAAGAACAATATCAAGGCGTTGCGAGGATTGTCAAAGGCATGGGAAGAAAATACATGCACCAGGAGCACCGTTGAATTCTTCAACAAGTGTGTGGCCTTTTGGAAAGTGGGGTTTAGATATTGTGGGACCTTTCTTACCAGGAATAGGACAGAGAAGATATTTAATTGTCGCAACGGATTATTTCACAAAATGGGCTGAGGTGAAAGCGGTACAACACATTCGCGATAAAGATGTCTTTACTTTCATATTTGAGAACATTATATGCAGATTTGGGATTCCCGCACAATTGGTATCTGACAATGGGAAACAGTTTGAAGGGGAAAATATAGAATTGTTGCTTAATGCATTTCAGATAAGATGTGGAAAATCAACTCCTTTATACCCGCAGGCTAATGGTCAGGCAGAAGCAACAAACAAAACAATTGCAGACATATTGAAGAAGAAGTTAGAAGGACACAATAGAGGATGGTGCGAACAAGTACACAATGCGGTATGGGCTTATAATACAACCAGAAGAGAAGCTACAGGGATGTCACCTTTTTGCTTAACATATGGAGTTGAAGCTGTACTCCCAACAGAAGTTATGATTCTAACAACAAAGAAAGAGGTTTGGGAGAAAAATCTTAGTGCGGGTAACATTCTAATCAAGTTGGATGAATTAGAAGAAAAAAGAGAAAGGACATTACAACATATGGAGAATTATCAGCGAAGATTGGATAGAGAATATAATAAACGTGTCAAGATACGTGAATTCCAACCAGGTGACTTGGTGCTGCGAGAAACACCAATATATCAGCGAGAAAGTGGGGGCAAGCTGGCGAGAAAATGGGATGGAACTTATATTATCAAGGAAGTAGTTGGTACAGGGGCATATAGATTAATGGATCCTGAAGGTAAAGATGTAGGACAAAGATTGAGCAGGCCATGGAATAGGTTATATCTAAAAAAATATTACCCATAAAGATGGAGGAAATGGAATGAGTCAAGATGAAATGTTTTACCACAGGATGTTTGCGAAATTCAATAAAATGCAGAAAAAATTTGCGAATGTCTCGCAAGCAGAATAACAAGAGATAATGAAAGATTGAATGAATAAACATAAATGAAAGAGTGAGTGAATGGGACGAACCTTTATGGCGTACACCCTAGTTCGCGAATGATATTTCGCAAGAGGCAAAAGTAAGACCTAAAGTGCGTCATATAAGGGGGTATCTCTTGACATGGCTCAGGGAAAAGGTTACACCGCTCCTGGAACCTGAGCCATGGAGATTTTGGGTCCCATGAAAGCCTATCCGGGAGAGATACCTTGGATTTCCAACTATATATATAAGGTTATACCTTGGTTGGACGCCCGAGGGTCTCTTCCAAGGAGTCAGTGTATGCTCAAGGCGCCGAGGTACCGGTTGAGCCAAGAGTGCCCGGGGCATTTGAAGTGTCTCGGCCATTCTTGGCAAGTCTTTGTATCGCCGCACTCGGCCCGAAGAAAACTCCACTTAGGGTGCAGTCTCGTAACCATAAACCCTATAGGTATAAGGGATAAGAGGTTGCGAAAACAACTGGTTGTTGT
This sequence comes from Papaver armeniacum, assembly GCA_023531295.1. Lineage (NCBI taxonomy): Eukaryota > Viridiplantae > Streptophyta > Magnoliopsida > Ranunculales > Papaveraceae > Papaver > Papaver armeniacum. The sequence continues at coordinate 84,345 of JAJJWW010009301.1, read as the reverse complement.
TAAGACCGGATGGGAGGAGCTAGCCTTGTATGGCCGATGTACGCCTCCTTGAAGGGGCAACCAGGGAGAAGATAAGAGCGGCACCCTCCATTAGGGAGCTGATAAGTGTCAAAAGACGCAAATGTCATGAGACTTTGTTTTCGCACGGAAATTTAGGCTTATCATATTTGTGCAATGATCCTGAAGAGGCAACAATACTAACATGAGGATAAGGCGAGATCAATGGGTTTTTACATGAAAATATAAAAACGTCCTGCGATCTCGTCGCAAAGACGACAATATCATGGGATTTTATTCTCGCAAGAGTATTTAAACCTGTCATATTCTCGCAAACAAAATATCCTGTAGAGGCAAAAATACTTGTGAGATGATAAGACAAGGTCAATGGGTCATTACATGAAAATGTAAAGACGTCCTGCGATCTTGTCGCAACGAGGGGTGGCGAAATAAGACCTTTAACTAGGAAGGCAGAATAAGACCACACAAAAAATGTAAGCGAACATGCTTGCGAGGTTATAATCATAATTCTTAAATGAGGAAGAAAGAGAAAGTAAGGGAATTATTCAACAAGGGATTTAGTCTCTCCAATCAAAAAGAAAATTTCGACAAAAGTTACAAAAGTAGTTTAATTCTCTACATCAACATTCTCGACTACAGGAGATGGTAGAGGTTCTTCAACAATTTTGTCAGCTTCACCTTCGCCAGATGGAGGGTTTTCATCAGAAATTTTTTCATTTGGATCTTTATTGACAACTTCATTGTTAGCGATATCTTCGCAGCTTTCATAATCATAATCGCTGTCGGAGGGTTAGGAACTTCATCATCGCTTACTTCCAAAGGATCAACATGAATAGGATCAAGAGATTTAGACAATAAAATTTCATTCACAAGGACTTCGGCTTTGAGATGAAATTGACGAAGGAGTGCTTTCTGATGATTTTTACTATCTATGTCTTTACAGTCAGACATATAATCGAATCTTCTTTCTGCGCGCTCGCGAGAACGAGCAAGGGAAGTGGCGAGTATCCCATTTTCTTTGCGAACTTTCGAATAATCAGATTTGAGAGTAGCAATAATGGAGCGAAGATTTTTCTCAGAATCTGCAAAACAAAAGATTAAAGAAAATCATTCAGATTTTTGGAATTATCAGGGAAAATATTAGAAAATCATAAATAAATGAATTAAGGTAGTCAAATAATATGACTACCTTCCTTTTGCGAGGTAAGATGTTGAATTAAAGCCGAACAACTACTCTCCAAATGATCCATGGCGTCATCAAATTTATCTCCAACTAAACCTTTCAATCGAGATCGCAAGGTTTTTTCATTGGAAATAAGTATGGCATTCTCGGTCGCAAGGGAAGAATTGGATTTTTCTAACTTGGAACATTGATCCTTGAATTGGTTTGCTTTTACACTCAAGGTTATTCTACCCTGAATAAGTTTATCCCTCTCGGCAGTAACTTCCTCAAGTTGGTTTCTCAACGTGCAAATAGATTGTTCTTGCTCTTTACACAATTTTTGACAAACATCATATTGTTGTGAATGAATCGCCACCTTGTTTAACAGAGAACGCTTTTCTTGAGAAAGAGTTCCATTCTTATCTGATAAAGTTTCCAACTCCAAATTAGCTTTAGTCAGAGAATAAGAGAGGCGAGATAAGTCATTACTTAATGAGTCTTGATTCTGAACTAAATCAACATTTTCTTTAGACAAATTATCTATTTGATCAACAACATATGTATGAAGATTATCTAAGAGGTTATATTGCTCCATCCAAGCATCTTTCTCAACTCGAACTTCTTCAACGGTAGATTCCAACTAATATATCTCCATTTTTCGTTTCTGGTTTAAAGCTTGAAGGGTGAACAAGGACTTGAGTCGTAAAAAAAAATGGACAATACAACGGCTTGAGTATACCTTTTAATTCTTCATTTTCTGGCGAAGGTTATCACGATCTAGCGAGATGTTGTGAAGTTTTTGATTTTCAAGATGGAGAGTATTACATTTTGCAGTCATAGCTTGGAGATCATTCTTCAGCATGTCAATTTCTTGTACCAAGGATGTTTGCGAGATCCTATCAGGACCAAGATGTTTACTTAAAATCTCGCAGACATCAGATTTGACAGGATCGACAGAAGTCTTCTTGGCATCATTCACAATATCCGAGAGAACTTTGAGAGCCACATCTATCCCTTCCAAATTCTCTTTAGTAAGAGGGATTTTCTCAGATGAAGAAGTAATGACGGTAGAAGAAGGAAGAGACGAGTCATCCTTCGTTAAGGGAACATCATGAGAAGAGGAAATCTCAGGAAGGTTAGTGATTGAAGAGATGACAGAGGCATTGACAATGGGAGAGGGAATAAGCTCATTTGTAGTGGGGCTGTTATGAGGAACTTGGTCTATAAGAAGTTCAGACATAGGAATGCTATCATCGATAATATCTTCGCAGGAAGAAGCCATAGGATTACCTTGCGATGGTTTCGCAACAGGAGAGGAAGATGTGAATGGGGGAAAGGAAACACTAGGAGTAACGGGTTTAGACTGGCGAGACCTTTTGGGAATTTTATCAACATTTCTGTCATCCTGCGAATTACAAGATAAATAAGAAACAGAGGCAACAATATTGTTATTAAAAAAGTAAATGTTTCTTAAATACCTTGTCATTCGCAGACTTTCTCTTAGAGGCAGTAGATTTTGCTTGCGAAGAGGACCTCGGTTGCGAAATGGATTCCTGTTGCAAGGTGGATTTCGATTGCGAGCCTAGGGAGAGAATAGGGTTCTTCACGATGAACTTAGTACTGGGTTTGTTCTTGCTAAAACAAAAATGGCAGGAGAAATATTAAAAGAAAGAACAATATCAGAACAAAATAATTTCAACAGAAGAAATCAATCACAAAATTGATCAAGTTCAGCAAGATTAACCAACCTGGATGCCATGGAAATAATAGCAGAAAGATAGTAGCAGAAAGATGGTGAAGAAGATGATGAAGAAGATGATGAAGAAGAGCGGCAGAAAAACAGTTGCAGACGATGAAGAAGACGAAGTAGAAGAAAAGAAGTATTCTTCACAGGGAATTCTCCTATAAATAGACGAGAAAAGAATGACCGGATAACATTAAATGCACCGGTAAAAAGGGTAATTTTAGACACGTGTAAACAGTCATTCCTGAATTCACGGAATCATGCTGAAGAAGATTTTTAGTAGAAAACAAACGATCGCAACAATTCAAAAACCATTGGTTCTCATGACATTCTCTCCTTCGCAAAGAAGACCTGAGAAGAGGCAAGATGTAGGATCATAATATCGCAACATACATAGTTCGCGAGATTAATAGACGACAGCATCGCGAAGGAGTCGCAGGGAAATAAAATAAATGACGTAATGGATGACGCGGTCATTAAATAACACGAGGAAGATGTGAAACCCTAAGAAGGTTAAGAAGTGTCGCGAGTATGAATACTTATACACTTGCGACACTTCGCGAGTCATTCCCGAAAATAAAGGACAACTTAGCTGTCATCCACTGTGTACTACCCTATATAAAGGGATGAGTAAGTCTGTTGTAAGGAGGGATTTTTTTGGAATTGTTAGGCAAGTCATTAAGAGAGAGAAACTTTAAGAGTGATTGTAATTTCTTTAAGCGCTATTTTATTTTCCTGTGTAGACATTTCAAGAAAATAATTAATAAACATTCATAGTTATTCATCTTCAAATGGATTAGTTGTGTGAATTCTAGTGAGGGGTGTATTGTGGGATTTCCTGCAATTACAAATACACTAGAGGTGTACGTGGATGACATGTTAATAAAAATTAAAGAAGCAAAAGATCATGTACAGGACTTGAGGGAAATTTTTGAACAAATGAGGCATTTCAACATCAAGGTAAACCCAGAAAAATGTACCTTTGGGGTTGCATCAGGGAAATTTCTAGGTTACATTGTATCAAAAGAAGGAATACAAGTCGACCCAGAGAAAGTACAAGCAATTCACGATATGCCAACACCAGCAACGATAAAAGATGTGCAGAAGTTAAATGGATTATTAGCTTCGCTAGGATGATTCATCTCGCGATCATCCGACAAGTGTAAACATTTTTTCAACATACTCAAGAAAGGAACGAAGTTTAGATGGACAGATGAATGTGAAAAATCTTTACAAGGAATAAAAGAACATCTAATGGATATATCAATCTTGCAAAAAGCAGAGCCATGGGAGGAATTATTAATCTACCTTGCGACAACCTCGCATGCACTAAGTGCAGTGTTATTGCGTATAGACGCAGGGGTAGAAAAACCAATCTATTACATCAGCAAAACCTTCAATGCCGCAGAGAGGAATTACTAAAAAATTGAAAAACTAATTTTGGAGTTAGTTTATGCAACATTTAAGCTTCGCATATACTTCCAAGCGCACACAGTTAAGGTAGTGACAAAAATACCAATTGAGTCGGTAATGAAAAATTCAAAAAGGTCAGGAAGAGTTGAGAGATGGAATGCTCAAGTAAGTCATTGCAAAATCAAATATGAAATATTGTCTTCACCAAAATCACAAGTCGTCGTAGATTTTTTAGCGGAGTTTCCTTTGGAAGAGGATGAAGCAGTGGAAGAAATGATGGATATAGAAGAAGAACATGGAAATCCAAGAGATTTATTAACTGAACCAAACAGGTGGGAAATATTGGTAGATGGATCATCAAATGGGGAAGGCAATGGAGTTGGGATCGTTTTGATTTCGCCAGAAGGCAATAAAATAGCTTTTTCTTTCAGATTGGAGTTTGCATCTACCAACAATGAAACAGAATATGAAGCTATAATACATGCTCTGCGATTCGCAATAGAAATGAAGTTGGAAAATGTGAGAATCACCAGTGATTCACAATTGGCTATTCGCCAAATAAAAGAGGAATATACTACAAATGAACCATCTTTGCAAAAGTACAAGAAACTTGTTGAAGAGTTTTCTACGCAGATACCAAGAATAAAATGGAGGCATATATCAAGGAGAAATAATAGATGTAGGACCAGAATATCGCAACACTAATACTTCGCGAAATCTACAAACAACAACATTGCGAAGGTGTCGCAGAAGAGTAATATAAATGACGCAATGAATGACGACAACCAAAACACGAGAAAGATGTGAAGATCTAGCGAGGTTTAGGAGTGTCGCGAGATTGTATACTTGTACACTTGCTATACTTCGCAAGTCATTCCCGAAAATAAAGGACAGCTTAGCTGTCATCCATTATGTAATACCCTATATAAGGAGCCAAGCAGGCCTATTGAAGGGGATCCTTTTTCGAGTGTAAGGAAAGTCATTAAGAGAGAGAAAATTGAGAGTAATTGTAATTCTTGAGCTTACTTGTTGTTTCCTTTTGTAAACACTTAAAGATTTAATCAATAAAGATTATGATTGTTCATCCTAAAATGGTTTGATTAAATAGATTCTTGTAAGGGGTGTAGTGTAGGATTTCATGCAACTACATATTGGCGCTAGAAACAGGGATATAATTTTCAGATAGGATAGAGTGAGGATCGACATTGTGATTTGGAAAAATTTGGAGTAAAGATAGAAGAATCTCATATAATTTTCAACAAATTGCTGAAATTGAGAAATGGCTAGGAGAAGGAATACATCAGAACAACCAAAAACTGTTAGAAGGAGTAGGAGACTTGCTGGAGAAGGGAGAAATGAAATAGGGGAATCCTCAAGAGTGAACATAAGGAATGATGAAGAAAATCATTCAATCGCCAATTCAACCAGTACCGAATAGAACAGTGGATTATGATAGAGTAAGTGTGCATACTTGGAGTCAGATTGTGTGAATGAACGGGAATAAGAACAGCAATTAATAAACAATGGACAAGAAAGAGAGATCAAGAAGTGATTGGAGAAATAATTCATGGAAATGAAGAAATCGCAACATCAGAGGCAATAAGACAGACAATACATGAAGAAAGGCGATTAGAAGCGGAAGAGCGAGCAAATTTAACAAGGCAAAACCACGAATTAAGGATGGAAAATATGAGATTGCGAAATAGAAGATCGAGAAGCACTACCAGGACAAGATCGAGATCAGTTAGGGAAGAAGTAGGGACGACATTACCTGTAGAAAATGCTAATGAAGGAGTTCGAGAGGAAATGCCAAATTCGAACGCAAGAAGAGAAATAATGGAAGATCGCTATATCCCACAACCTGAGACTCTTCAAAATGGCAAAATAATAGAAATCAAGGAAATATGCAACTTCAGGGGCGAAATGATCCAGGCGACGAAAATCAGGAAGAAGGAAGAAGAATGTTGCATGGGAGAGAAGCACGTAGGAAGCAAAAAGAAATTGAAGATGAAATTGAAAGACATTATGCTGAGCAAGCACGTTTAGCTTACGAGAGGGAAAGATTGAGAACAAAAATGGAAGAACAGGAGTTTCAAGAGGCAATTCGCCAAAATAATCACAATAATCGAGAAAGAAGGAGAGAACAAAATCGCAACAATGGAAACATCAATGAAGAATATGAAAGAATACAAAGGAGAACCGGGGGACAACAAAGAAGAGAAAATGATAGATATAACGGTGTGTGAATTCATGAGAGGAATGAAAGAGAAGATCGCAGAGAAAGACGAGAAGAGAATGATGAACAAGAAAATCAAAGCAGACACGAACGCAGGAGAAGAGAGGCTGAGCTAAAAAGGCCAGTGGATCCAAATTCTAATGTAAATAAGCAAATCTTGAGAGAATTAGCAGAAATGAGAGGAATGTTAAACAATAAAAAGGGAGGAGGAAAGAGAAAATTGGATGAGGCAATTGAAGAAGCTGCGAAAACTCCATTTACACAAGAAGTACAATCGAGAGGAATACCACCGAAGTGCAATTTACCTGCGTTAACCAGCATTTTCGACGGAACAACTTGTGCAATACAACACATCAAGGCCTATGTGAGGTGTATGTTGCAGTGGGAAAACCATGATGTTATATTGTGCAAGTATTTTGCATCAAGCTTGATAGGAGAAGCTTTGAAATGGTTTGAAGGATTACCAAGAAATACAATAACATCTTTCAATCATTTGCAAGCTATATTTTTAAGAGCATATATAAGTAATAATTCCTCGCGACCTGGTATTGAAGATGTATTTGGGGTTAAAACAAAGGGTTGGCGAAATTTTGAGGCATCTAACTATAAGATGGAAGATAATGTGTAGTGATATAGCTGGTCGTGTGATGAAAGATATCTTATTCTCTCATTCGTTAACGCAATGTTCGCAACCAATTTGTTATATATTCAAATTTTTAGGGTTAAGAATACAATCACAATGACTAAGTTGCGAGAACTTCAAGAAGAATACATTGCTCTAGAGGAAAAACAAAACGAGATGGAATCATACCCAGTTGCGAATACAAGTTCAAATGCTGCGAATGCAAGTTTATTACCCAAATTGATAAATACGGTAGCGAGCACCTCGCAGGGGCAACAAGAAAGGATGACAGATGATGATCAGCAAAAGCTAGTGGCCATGGGGAGTCGTGATCAGGAAGAGATTAAAAGAGAGATAAATTTCTACAACCGTGGCGGAAATAACAAAATTCAGAGACTTGATCAGCCACAGGAAACATATGGAGGTCGAAGGCAGAATTATCATAGAGGACAGCGAAGTCACAGGGTAGTATGGGAAGAAATCAAAATGCCCCCACTGAATGCTAGTGTGGAGAAAATATGGGAAGCTATAATCCTGATGGAAAACATACCTACACCATGGAACGTGGGGAATGAACCGCCTCCGGGTGACAGAAGTCATGAGTTCTGTTCCTATCATCGTTTTCATGGACACCTAAAAAATGATTGCAGAAATATAAAAAGAATCATCCTCAGAATGATAGACCAAGGGAAACTAAACTATTTCTTAAAATGCGAAGAGAAGGCTCAACCATTACCACCACCACCAGAAATTCATAGAGTAAACACAACAAAAGGGAAAGAAACATTTGTAGTAGAAGTTGGAGCGAAAGCCAAAAACTTGTTTTGCAACTCCATCGTACATTCGCACAGGACAATCGAAGACTTTCATGATAGCATTCTCAGTAGGGTTTTCGCAAGAGACGCTGATAATAGAGAAGTAATGAACATCGCGAAGACATCGCCATTAAAGGAACGGCAAATGCAGATCATTTCTTTTACCATAGAAGAGGTACCTGAGAATGGATAGATGCATGACAATCCATTAGTGGTAAGGTTGGAGATTAATCCAAAACGTACTGATGATGAAGATGATGAGGCAGAAAATTCATGGGCAATCAATAGAATCTTAATTGATACTGGAAGTTCAGTAAATATCCTCTTTTACCATACTTACAAAACTATGGGAGGGAAAGATGAAGAGCTGATACCCTCGACATATAAGATTTATGGTTTCAATGGTACAACTAACAAACCTAAAGGAGAAATTCTATTTTGTATAGTCGACGTGGAATCCCCTTATAATGCATTGATTGGGTGACCATGGTTACATGATATTTTGGGTGTAGCATCGACTTATCATCAGTGTATCAAATTTCCTCATCCCAGTGGTGTTGGAGTTATAAAGGGAGACTGGATTGAGGGACAAAAATGCTATGAGATTGATGTAGAGGCTTGCGAGGAAAGAGCTACTCAAAAGAAGAACTGGAAGCAGAACATAAAAGAAGAACAAAGAAGGGAAAGACTGATGGTGGACACAATAGAAGTGAGAGATGAAGATACATTGCGAAACCAATGCCTGAAAACAATTGGAAATTGCGAAGGTTTCGCAAAAGGGAAGGCAATGTCAGGAAATTTGAATGAAGCAGCAGAGAGTAACAGAAGTAAGAAGTGTAAGAAATGAATCATTGGTTTTAGGTTAAAAAAAAAAAAGCGTTAGAAGGAATATGGCAATTGAAGAAGGAGTATGCGAGAATCTCGTGATCCAGAATATATGAAAATCCGATTAGAGAATTGCAACGAGATTACAACAAACAAAGCAAGAATATGCGATGATTTCGCAAACAATAACAAGAGATAATCAAAAATGAGTGATTTATACGAATGGGACGAACCTTTATGGCGTGCACCCTAGTTCGCGAATGATATTTCGTAAGAGGCAAATGTAAGACCTAAAGTGCGTCATATAAGGGGGTATATCTTGACATGGCTCAGGGAAAAGGTTACACCGCCCCTGGAACCTGAGTCATGGAGATTTGGGGTCAATAAAACCCATCCGGGAGAGATACCTTGGATTTCCAACTATATATATAAGGTTATACCCTGGTTGGACGCCCGAGGGTCTCTTCTAAGGAGTCAGTGTATGCTCAAGTCACCTAGGTACACGGTTGAGCCAAGAGTGCCTGGGGCGTTTGAAGTGTCTCGTCCATTCTTGGCAAGTCTTGGCATATGTTGCACTCGGCCCGAAGAAAACTCCACTTAGGGTGCAGTCTCATAACCATAAACCCTATAGGTATAAGGGATAATAGGCTGCGAAAACAACTGGTTGTTGTTAAGATCGGATGGGAGGAGCTAGTCTTGTATGGCCGATGTACGCCTCCTTTAAGGGGCAACCAGGGAGATGATAAGGGCGGCACCCTCCATTAGGGAGCTGATAAGTGTCTTAAGACGCAAATGTCATGAGGCTACATTTTCGCAAGAAAATTTAGGCTTGTCATATTTGTGCGATGATCCTGAAGAGGAAATAATACTAACGCGAGGATAAGACGAAATCAATGGGTCCTTACATGAAAGTGTAAAGACGTCCTGCGATTTCGTCGCAAGACGGCAATGTCATGGGGCTTCAAGTTCGCAAGAATTTCTAGGCCTGTCATATTATCGCAACGAAAACATCCTGCAGAGGCAATAATACTAAGAAAATGATAAGACAAGATCAATGGGTCTTTACATGAAAGTGTACAGACGTCCTGCGATTTTGTCGTAATGACGAGGAGTGGCAAAATAAGACCTTTAACTAGGAAGTCAAAATTAGACCACACAGAAAAATGAGTAAGCAAATAAGATTGCGAAAATGATTATATGCAAACAAATAAATTTGCGAATATATACATGGAAACATTTAGTTGTGAAGGTTTAGCAACAACAGTTGCGAAATTGAAAAGTATTACTACTTAAAGGTTATTGACTTAATCTCTCATTTAAAAACAAATAACAGAGGCAAGTATGGGAATGGTTAGAGTAAAAACTTATTATTTATTTTCAAATGATAGATTTACGCAAGGGAATTGATTAATATTGATTAATTGTATTTCAAGAAAAAATTGTTCTTTTAACATGTGCAAAAAGGGACAGTAAAGTAGAACTTGTATGTGAAGACCCAAGAATTTTATAGCAAGAGATTACAAAAATGGAAGCCCAAAAAGATAAATGTACAAATATTACAAGAAGAGAAAGAAGAAAATGGAGCTATTTCTCAGTCTCATTCTTCTTTTTTCATCAGACTCTTTATCGGATTCCTCCTCTTCGCTAGCATCGCTATCAGAGACATCCAAGGAAGGCGTATTCTCAGGAATCTCATCAAGAAGACAAGGATATGAAGAAAAAGGAATATTGTGGTCATCGCAGACTGTCCTGATAGTTTCATTGCGAAAGCGGCATCATCATTCTTGAAATTCGCTACAGTAGTTTGTAGCTGCTTCTTCAACTTGGAATACTTGTCATCGCGAAGAGAGAAAGTCTTTGCAAGTTGTTCCTTTTCAGATTCAAGTTCTTCAATTCTTGCCAGAAACCTTTTCTCAGCCTCTGCGAGTGTATGACAATGGATTAGTAACTTAATAGCAGTTTCACAAAAAAGAAGCGATAAAATAAAGCAAGAACAGATAACAACCTTCTCTGTCAGAAATCATATCTTTAACCAAGGCAGTATGCTCAGCATGAAGGCTAACGTTAACACCTAAGTCATTTCGGGCATTATCTAGAACTTTCGCAGCCCACGTGAATTCATCGTCACTATTTATGACAAGAGGAGAACGAATTTGATTTTCTTGCTCATTAAGTATTGCATTTTGGCGAAAAGATTCATCCCGTTCAATTTGGACTTCAACAAGAGTTTTTTGGAACTTCTCTAACGCCTGTGCACCTTGATTAGCAATACGATCCTTGTCATCTATAAGGCTACTAATTTTCTTCCTTAGAATATTAGTTTTCTCGTGGGAACTAAGATATAAACGTTTAAATCGGTTGGCTAAACCTAAACTAGATCTATGCTCAATTTCTAAGAGACGAAACTTGGTTTGAAGTTCATTTAATGAAAGAGAGTTAATTTTGTTTGACGAACTACTTAAAGATTCGTTGAGATGAGCGAGAAGAGCATCATTATCCATAGGCTCGGGAAATGAATGGAGAAGGATGGCTTCGTCAGAAAGATTATAAATGTCTGCAAAAATGATAAGTCAGGCAAAGAAAAATAAATGACAAAGTAAAAACAAGGAAAAGAGAAGAATTTTATACCATAAAGTTGCTGATTAGCACTTTGAAGGGTACATATTTTATTCTTCTGGGTAGAAGATTCAGCCTCCAGTTGTTGAATTCTTTGGCGAAGAGCGGCAGTCTCATTTTCACTCTTCTTGCGAGATGTCGCAACTTCAACTTCTAGTTCTTTGTTCTTTTTGTGAAGCTGAAGATTTTTTATTTCAAAGTTGTTGCGCCTCTTCTCAAGATCTGAGGCAACAACAAAAGAAGCTCTTCCAGACTATAAAGGAAGGTAATGAAACTATTAATATATGATTTAAAATTAAAATGATGGAGGAATAAAGAAATATGGACATACCAAAGCGCTGAGTGCATTCAAGAAGCTGGGAGTCAATGATCTGGAGATCCCCTGAAGAGACTCACTACCCTCCAACAAAGAAGCATCACATATACTTGCGAGAGCTTCGCATATACCAGAGAGGTGGTCATCTCCAAGTCCCCGCATGGAGTCTGAGAAGATATTGGACAATAACGTTATAGGAGATTCTGTTGGATGATCCTCATTCGCGGTAGAAATGTCCACATCATCGCCTTCTTCATCAGAACTCTCACTAGATTGAGGACTTGAGCGAGAAGAAGAATGGTTCTTTTGGTTTTTAGAAGGCGAAGCAACAGATTTTGTCTTGCGAAGAGGGTTTTTACCATTTCTTTTGACACTCGCAGCTTTTGAAGCTTCTTCTTCTTCGACAACTTCGACACCAACCTACATCCACGCATGAAGATAAGAAACAGAGGCAACAATATTTTGGATAACAAGAGAAAATATTTCTTACTTCATCCGTGATTGAGCGAAGTATCGCCAAAGTACTTGGCTTTGGATTTCTTTCATAACTTTTTTTCAGTTTAGTGATCTGAAAATTTTGCAAGATTAGTAGATATAAAAGGAAGGAAACATCGCAAAGCAAATGAAAATTAGGAAATATACCTCTTTTGCTTTCCCCAATTTAAATTCCCAAAGTTTGGTAATTGGCGAGATTCGCAGGGAGAATATTTGAACCTGAAATGTAAGGTCCATTCAAAAGTAGTGGAAATACACACCACTTGTCGTCCTTGGAGTAGCGAGGAACATTGTTCTTGCCTGAGTGCCAATTAATATCCTGCATAAGTAGCTTGTCACTGGGAATGTTCTCTTTTCTTTTCAACCGAGCACCCCAGCGAGATCTATCATTCTTCATATTTATCACTTCATAATTTTCAAAGAAGTTTTCTACTGAATACTTTTCAGCAACTATTTCTAAGTCTGCGAATTTAGGATCTTTGACCGTGGCGGGATAAAGATATCCCTTGCAGCGCCACGATTGGCAAATTCCAGCATTAAACGGATGCAATCTCCACTTAATTGATAAATAGCTCGCGAGAAATTCTCATGAGCAAGAATTTCATAGAATAAGGGCAATTCGGGATTGTAGAGAGGAATGGGAAGGCCCGCGAGGAGTTGACCTAGCGAGATTATGATCTTTCGATTATCACAGTAATGATCAGAATATAATTTTGCAGAAAGAACATATGATGCTTCTTGATTGGGAATGGTGGATAAGGTGAAACCTTTCTTTTATAAATTCTCTTGAGTCTCACTCAAAAGGACTTCGTATCTACGACCAGGTGGAGCCATTCTCAAAGTATGGGAATGGTTATAGATTTGAAGATCAAGAGAAAAAGGAAAATAAAGATTTACAGTAGCAGAAACGTAAATTGCAGAGGAGGAGAATGGAAGAAAAATTGCAGAGAGAAAGTAAAAAAGAAGAAGAGGAAGGTGAGAAAGCTATATATAGAGAGGAGTTCTCGAGAAGATAAATGCATTTAATGCGAGAGGAGACGTGAGTGGTCAAGAAAAAACGGTTGAAAGAGACGTGACATGAAAAGAATGAAAGAAGAAACACGTGTAATAAATATTGTGAAAAAGTACGAGGTCATGTCAAAAAAACAGATAAAGATGAGCAGTCGCGGCGTTTCAAAAATACTAGTTCTCATGACATTCTCTTCTTCACAGAGAAGACATGAGAAGAGGCGAGATGTAGGACCAGAATATCGCAACACTGATACTTCGCGAAATCTACAAACAACAACATTGCGAAGGTGTCGCAGAAGAGTAATATAAATGACGCAATGAATCACGACATCCAAAACACGAGAATGATGTGAAGATCTAGCGAGGTTTAGGAGTGTCGCGAGATTGTATACTTGTACACTTGCGATACTTCACAAGTCATTCCCAAAAATAAAGGACAGCTTAGCTGTCATCCATTATGTAATACCCTATATAAGGAGCCAAGCAGGCCTATTGAAGGGGATCCTTTTTCGAGTGTAAGGAAAGTCATTAAGAGAGAGAAAGTTAAGAGTAATTGTAATTCTTGAGATTACTTGTTGTTTCCTTTTGTAAACACTTAAAGATTTAATCAATAAAGATTATGATTGTTCATCCTAAAATGGTTTGATTAAATAGATTCTTGTAAGGGTTGTAGTGTAGGATTTCTTGCAACTACAATAGACTCGCAGATGCTTTTGCTTTTATATCAAGTATGATGACAGATCCAGCTGCGAGAAGCATAAAAATACAGACACTTCTAACACCATCAATTAATAAAAGAAGAAGAGCAGGAAACAGATGTGATGCTAATAGAAGATGGAACACAAACGTTCCGCGAGGAAGATTGGAGAGCAGAACTTCATGCATATTTGATGAAAGGGGAAACACCAAGAAACAGATTAGGGGCACACAAATTAAAAAGCCGTGCAACAAATTATGAACTAGGAGATGGGGTACTGTACCGACGATCCTTTAATGGACCCTCACTCAGATGTTTAACACGAAGGGAAGGAGAAACAATATTAAAGATGTTGCATAGTGGGGATGCTGGCAATCACAATGGTGGAAGATCTTTAGCACATAAGGAAAAAAATGCAAGGCTATTATTGGCCGTATATGCATGAGGATGCGAAACAAATATCAAGGCGTTGCGAAGATTGCCAAAGGCATGGAAAGAAAATACATGCACCAGGGGCGCCATTAAATTCTTCAACAAGTGTATGGCCTTTTGGTAAATGGGGTTTAGACATTGTGGGACCATTTTTACCAGGAACAGGGCAGAGAAGATATCTAATTGTTTCCACAGATTATTTCACAAAATGGGCAGAAGTGAAAGCGGTACAACATATTCGCGATAAAGATGTCTTTACCTTCATATTCGAGAATATTATATGCAGATTTGGAATCCCCGCACAGTTGGCATCTGACAATAGGAAACAGTTTGAAGGACAAAATATAGAACTGTTGCTTAATGTATTTCAGATAAAATGTGGAAAATCAACTCCTTTATACCCGCAGGCCAATGGACAGGCAGAAGCAACAAACAAAACAATCGCAGACATATTGAAGAAGAAGTTAGAAGGACACAATAGAGGATGGTGTGAACAAGTGCATAATGCAATATGGGCTTACAATACAACCAGGCGAGAAGCTACAGGAATGTCACCTTTTTGTTTAACATATGGAGTTGAAGCTATACTCCCAACAGAAGTTATGATTCCAACAACAAAGAAAGAAGCTTGGGAGAAAAATCTCAGTGCGGGTAACATTCTAATCAAACTAGATGAATTAGAAGAAAAAAGAGAAAGAGCACTACAACATATGGAGAATTATCAGCGAAGATTAGCCAGAGAATATAACAAACGTGTCAAGATACGAGAATTTGAACCAGGCGATCTAGTATTGAGAGAAACACCAGCATATCAGCGAGAAAGTGGTGGCAAGCTGGCGAAAAAAATGGGATGGACCTTATATCATTAAGGAGATATTTGGAACAGGGGCATATAAATTGATGGATCCCGAGGGAAAAGATGTGGGCCACAGATTGGATAGACCATGGAATAGGTTGTATTAGAAAAAATATTACCCATAAAAGATTGTGGCAAAAGATTAGACTGCGAAGTGTTGAATGGATGAAGTGAAACGAATTCATATAAAAGTTTTTTGCAAAAGAATGATTGCGAAATTGCATAAAATAAAGAAAGAATGTGCGAATACTTCACAAATAAAATAACAAGAGATAAAAAAATGAGTGATTTATACGAACGGGACGAACCTTTATGGCGTACACCTTAGTTCGCGAATAATATTTCGTAAGAGGCAAATGTAAGACCTAAAGTGCATCATATAAGGGGGTATCTCTTGATATGGCTCAGGGAAAAGGTTACACCGCTCCTAGAACCTGAGTCATGGAGATTAGGGGTCAATAAAACCCATCCTGGGGAGATACCTTGGATTTCCAACTATATACATATATATATATAGGTTATACCACCTGGTTGGACGCCCGAGGGTCTCTTCCAAGGAGTCAGTGTATGACCAAGGCGCCGAGGTACACGGTTGAGCCAAGAGTGCCTGGGGAATTTGAAGTGTCTCGGCCATTCTTGGCAAGTCTTGGCACATCTTTTCGGCCCGAAGAAAACTCCACTTAGGGTGCAGTCTCGTAACCATAAACCCTATAGGTATAAGGGATAAGAGGCTGCGAAAACAACTGGTTGTTGTTAAAACCGGATGGGAGGAGCTAGTCTTGTATGGCCGATATACGCCTCCTTGAAGGGGCAACCAGGGAGATGATTAGGGCGGCACCCTTCATTAGGGAGCTGATAAGTGTCTTAAGACGCAAATGTCATGAGGCTCTATTTTCGCAAGAAAATTTAGGCTTGTCATATTTGTACAATGATCCTGAAGAGGCAATAATACTAACGCGAGGATATGACGAGATCAATGGGTCTTTACATGAAAGTGTAAAGACGTCCTGCGATTTCGTCGCAACACGGCAATGTCATGGGGCTTTAAATTTGCAAGAACTTTTAGGCCTGTCATATTGTCGCAACAAAAACATCCTGCAGAGGCAATAATACTAAGATAACGATAAGGCAAGATCAATGGGTCTTTACATGAAAGTGTACAGACGTCCTGCGATTTTGTCGCAATAACGAGGGGTGGCAAAATAAGACCTTTAACTAGGAAGGCAAAATAAGACCACACAAAAAGAGTAAGCGAATAAGCTTGCGAGTCTGAACTTGCAAATATTAATTCAGAACGATTTTGCTTAATCATTTGCATACAAACAAATCCTCACCAGAAAAAGTTATTCAAAAGATAGTAAGAGGAAATAAGAGAATTGTTCAACAGTAAACTCAATCTTCCTTATCAAAGAGTGCACCTCAGAAGGAATTGCAAAGTGTCTTATGAAAAAAGTTATGAAGATAAAGAAAATAGAAGATACAAAGTTACAAAAGAAGTTTAACTCTCTACATCATTCTTTTCGCCAGCGGGTGATGTTAAATATTCTTCAACAATTTTATCAGCTTCAACAGTTTTCACATTTTCACCAGATGGATGATTCTCGCCAGAAACCCCTTCAATTGGATCATTATTGACACTTCATTATTAGAAGGGATTGCCTTTTCATTTGCGACATCCTCGCCACTATCATATTCATAATCACTATCAGGAGAGTTAGGAGTTTCATCATCTTCTACTTCCGGAGGTTCGATAGATACAGGGTCAAGAGATTTAGACAATAAGATGTCATTCACAATAACTTCAGCTTTGAGATGAAATTGACGAAGGAGGGCCTTCTGGTGATTCCTACTCTGAATGTCTTTGGAATTAATAAGATAATCAAGTCTTCTTTCGGCCCGATCGCGAGAACATGCAAGAGTAGTGACAAGAGTTGCATTCTCCTTGCGAATTTTGGCATAGCTGGATTCCAAAGTAGAAAGGGAGGAGCGAAGATCTTTCTCGGATTCTGCGAAAATGAAGAAGAACAACAGAGTTATAAAAACAAAAAATTCACAAAAAATAATATCATAAGAAAATTAGACAAATGGAAAAGACGGATGAGGCAGTCAAATCTTATGACTACCTTCCTTTTGCGAGATAAGATGTTGGGTCAGAGCCAAGCAACTATTCTCCAAATGATCCATGGCACTATCAAAATTATCTCCAACAAGACCTTTTAACCAAGAATGCAAACTCTTTTCGTTAGAAATAAGTAAGTTATTCTCCTTAGCAAGGGAGGAGTGGGATTCTTTTAAGTTGATATATTTATCCTTGAGTTGGCTTGTTTTCACACTTAGAGTTATTCTACCCTGAATGAGCTTATCCCTCTCGGCAGTGACTTCTTCGAGCTTACTTCTCAGTAAACAGATAGATTGTTCTTGTTCATTACATATTTTTTGACAGACATCAAGTTGTTGCGAAGATATCGCCACCTTATTTAACAAAGCTCGCTTCTCTTGAGACAGAGTTCCATTCTCATCCGATAAGGTTTCCAACTCCAAATTAGATTTAACCAAAGAATATGAGAGATGAGATAATTCATTAATTAATGACTCTTGCTTCTGAACTAAGTGAGCATTCTCTTTGGTAAGATTATCTATCTGGTCAACAGAGTATGTATGAAGATTATCTAATTGGTTATATTGCTCCGTCCAAGCATCTCTATCCATTCGAGTTTCTTCAACGACAGATTCCAACTGATATATCTCCATTTTTCGCTTCTGATTCAAGGCTTGAAAGGCGAACAAGGTCTTCAAAAAAAAAAAAATCGAGAGGAAGTAATACCTTTTAGTTCTTCATTCTTCTTGCGAAGATTATCAGGATCTAGCGAAATGTTTTGAAGTTTACTCTTCAATATCTTAACTTCTTGTTCAAAAGACATTTGCGACATTTTGTCAGAACCGACATATTTACTCAAAGACTCGCAAACACTAGACCTGATGGGGTCAATGTAGGTCTTCTTGACATCATTCATGATTTCTGATAAAACTTTGAAAGCTACATCTATCCCTTCCAGGTTTTCTTTGGTAAGAGGGATAGACCTAGATGAAGAGGTGATGATGGGAGAAGAAGGAAGAATTGAGTCATCTTTGGTCATAGAAATGCCAGAAGAAGAAATCTGATTAACAAGTGGGGGTGAGACAAAGGCATTGATGGTAAAAGTGGAAAGGGGTTCATCTTGAAGAACTTCATTGATGGAAAATTCAGGAATATCGACAGCAGCATTTTCAGAGATGGTGAGAATATGAGGAGGAATTGATTTATCCTGCGAAGATATCGCAGGAGAAGATGGTTTATCCTGCGAAGGAGGAATTGATTTATCCTGCGAAGGTACTGCAGGAGGAGTTGTCAGCTTGAATGAAGGAAAGGAAATAGAAGGTGCAAAAGGCTTAGAACGACGAGGCTTCTTAGGGGACCTATCAACATTTTTGTCATCCTGCGAATTACAAGTTAAATAAGAAACAGAGGCAACAATATTGTTATTAAAAAAGTAAATGTTTCTTTAATACCTTGCTATTCGCAGATTTCCTTTTAGTAACAGTGATTTTCGGTTGCGAGCTCATGGAGACAGTAGGGTTCAAAACGGTGAACTTGGTGTTAGATTTGTTCTTGCTAAAACAAAAACAAACAGGGAAATCATTAAAAGAAGAATAATGTCAAAACAAAACAACTTCAATAAGAAAGTTCAATCACCAAAAAGATCAAATTCAGAAAAATTAACAAACCTTGATGGCTCCATAGAAACGATGGCGAAAAGAGACGAAACGATGAGCGAGAAAAATAATAACAGAAGGATGATGAGAAGAATTGCAAGAAGAAAAATAGCAGTAAAAAGTTGCAGACGATGAAGAAGACAAAGTAAAAGAAAAGAAACACTTTCATAAGGAAGTCCTCCTTAAATAGACAAGAAAAGGGTAACCGGGTAGCATTAAATGTGCCGGTAAAAAGGGGAAATTTTAGACGTGTGTAAGCGGTCATCCCTAATTCACGGAATCTTGTCGGCAGAAGTTGATGAAAAAACAAATGGTTGCGGCATTTCAAAAATACTAGTTCTCATGACATTCTCTTCTTCGCAGAGAAGACATGAGAAGAGGCAAGATGTAGGATCAGAATATCGTGACATATATACCTTGCGAGATTAGTAAACGACAGCATTGCGAAGGCGTCGCAAAAGAGTAATATAAATGACGCAATGAATGACGACAGCCAAAACACGAGAAAGATGTGAAGATCTAGCGAGGTTTAGGAGTGTCGCGAGATTATATACTTGTACACTTGCGATATTTCGCAAGTCGTTCCCGAAAATAAAGGACAGCTTAGCTGTCATCCATTATGTAATACCCTATATAAGGAGCCGAGCAAGCATATGAGAAGGGAGATCTTTTTCGAGTGTTGGGCAAGTCATTAAGAGAGAAAAGTTAAGAGTAATTGTAATTTTTGAGCTTGCTTACGGTTTCATTTTGTAAACACTTAAAGATTTAATTAATAAAATTTATGATCGTTCGTCCTAAAATGGTTTGATTACATAGATTCTTGTAAGGGGTGTAGTGTAGGATTTCCTGCAACTACATAATTTGCAATATTCTCACGAGCGATCAAGTGTCAAATTCGCAATATTCTTGAATGTCGCAAGGTCTTCACGCCTTTCTCATGTTTAAGCTTTCGTCATCTGTTACGTCATTTCTGCAGTTAGCCTGCAACGGCTTCGCAATGTTGCTAATGAAAATATCGTAAATATGTTGTTGTTGCGATATTCTGATCCTACATCTTGCCTCTTTTTTCTTGAATATTGCTTGAAGAGCGATCTTTAAGAAAAAATCCGTTGTTGTAGTAGTCTTTGATTTTTGTTGATGAAGGAACGAGCGAAAGAATCTTTGGACTTGAAAAGTACGTACTTGCCTCTATTATTTTGCGAAGTTCAAAGCTTTGAAAAGTAATTAGAAGTATCATCTTGAAGTATACGAAGTATGAAGCATCCTTGAAGAAGTATAAGAAGTATCCATCCTTGAATGTGAGTAATAAGTATTGCCTCTATTCATGCGAAATTATTACTTCATTTTTGGTGAGAATTCTTGTCCATTTTGGAAATGATTCTTGCCGACAAGATAAAGAACATAAAATGTTTTCTTGGTAATAATCCATAGTTGACTTTGTTCTTTATCTATGAAGGCAGAATCCTTGAGAAAATGTTGAATGGGAGAATTGTTTCTTTATTCTTATCTTGCCTCTGTCTCATGCTTTGTGCTCATGTGATAGTATAATCTCTTCAAGTTGCTTATAATTTTGCGAAATAATTGTGCGAAATAACCACATTTATAATTTACAGAAATTCTGACTCATTCTGCGAAATTATGAATACCTCTGCAAAATTATGAATACCTCTGCGAAATTCTGAATAATACCCTGAGAGATTCTGAATAATACTCCTGAGAAATTCTAAATAATATTGCTGAAAGATTCTGAATAACACTCCTGAGAGATTATAAATAGTACTATTGAGAGATTCTGAATAACACTCCTGAGAGATTCTAAATAGTACTGCTGAGATATTCTGAATAATACTTCTGAGAGATTCTGAATAATACTTCTTTTTTATTTTCGCTATCTCAGACTCATTTCCATGTATATATTCGCAAACTTATTTGTTTACATATAATCATTTTCGCAAGCTTATTTGCTTACTGATTTTTGTGTGGTCTTATTTTTCCTTCCTAATTAAAGGTCTTATTTTGCCACCCCTCGTCATTGCGACAAAATAACAGGACGTCTTTACACTTTCATGTAAGGACCCATTGATCTTCCCTTATCATTTCTTTAGTATTGTTGCCTCTGTAGGATGTTTTTGTTGCGACAATATGACAGGCCTAGAAATTCTTGCGAACTTGAAGCCCCATGACATTGCCGTCTTGCGACGAAATCGCAGGACGTCTTTACACTTTCATGTAAAGACCCATTGATCTCGTCTTACCCTTGCGTTTTGTATTATTGCCTCTTTAGGATCATCACACAAATATGACAAGCCTAAATTTTCTTGCGAAAATAAAGCCTCATGACATTTGCGTCTTAAGACACCTATCAGCTCCCTAATGGAGGGTGCCGCCCTTATCATCTCCCTGGTTGCCCCTTCAAGGAGGCGTACATCGGACATACAAGACTATCTCCTCCCATCCGGTCTTAACAACAACCAGTTGTTTTCGCAGCCTCTTGTGGAGTTTTCTTCGGGCCGAGTGCAGCATGTGTCAAGACTTGCCAAGAATGGCCGAGACACTTCAAATGCCTCAGGCACTCTTGGCTCAACCGTGTACCTCGGCGCCTTAGTCATACACTGACTCCTTAGAAGAGACCCTCGGGCGTCCAACCAGGGTATAACCTTATATATATAGTTGGAAATCCAAGGTATCTCTCCTGGATGGGCTTTATTGACCCCAAATCTCCATGACTCAGGTTCCAGGGGCGGTGTAACCTTTTCCCTGAGCCATGTCAAGAGATACCCCCTTATATGACGCACTTTAGGTCTTACATTTGCCTCTTACGAAATATCATTCGCGAACTAGGGTGTACGCCATAAAGGTTCGTCCCATTCTTATGTCTCTGTGAAATTTTCGCTTTTCTTTATTCTTTCATTTATTCTTTCATTTCTGTCGTTTCCGTCAATTCTTTCAACCATTCTTTGCGAAATAATCATTCTTTTCTTCATTCTTTGTGAGATAATCATCAACTCCCTTCTTTGTGAAATAATCAAAGATCTTTGAAGTAATGAAATACCAAATTCATGCCTCTGACCAACTGTGCTAGTTCTTATGTATGCGAAATAATTCCCTTGTCTGCCTCTTGAAGTGTATAATGCCGCACAACACATCTCTCTTGAATATGTAAATGCCGCAGTAAAAATAAATGGGAAAGTGGCAAGACTTGAACCCGCGACCTTATACTTGTATTCTTCGCCAATGACCCATTGTGCTAGCCTTTGTTTGTGAATGAATGTGACCACTATCGTTCTTTAAATGTGATCTTTGACTCTAGCATTTCTAGTAAAAACATGCAAAAAATCTGCGAAAGTTGGGATTCGATCCTGCGAACATGAAAGCATACTCTGCTGACTTCACCATCTGTGCCAACTTCTGTTTTTGATAAAGTTGGTGAAGTTGCCTTCTTATTCTTTTCTTCTCTTCAAAGTTGAATAAAACATGTAAAAATATGGTTGAGTAGAGGATCGATCTCGCAGCATCAAACTCCTTCTCTTCGTTGTTGACCATCTATATTGGCTTCGGATTGCGAAAGAAACCCATACTACCATCATCTTATTACTATCTTCTCTTTAGGCAACTTTAGAAAAAATGTGAAAAAATATTGCTGCGGGGGAGACTCGATCTTGCGACACCAAGCTTTCTCCTTTTTGCTCGTGACCATCTGTGGAAGCTCCTGCTTTGTGAAATAGAAAATATTGCTCCTAATTTATTCTTATCTTCTCCTCAGTTTGAGGAATAAAAAACATTGTGAAAAATTCGTGTGTCTGCGGATTCGAACTCATAACCTATATCTTGTTTTCTCCAACTTGGAACCATCTGTGCGAATTCCTACTTGTGTTGTTGTACTAAGATTCGCATATCTTATTCTCATGTTATCGCTCTTTGTTATTTTCCATGGAAAGTATGTCTTCGTCTTTCACGCAGCTTAGATAATTGATGATGGAATAGTTGCTACTTCTGTATGTTCTTCCCTTGCTTTCTGGGTCTTATTGTTTGGTTGTTGACGAAGTTGCATTAAATCTTCTTCATTGAATCACTTCGCATGTGCGTCTTTGAAGTTTGGTAGTTCAGTGGGATGAACTAGCTGAGTTGCTGTTGCGATAGCTTCGCAGACACTCTTTCTTCATAGTCCCCTGAATTCTATCACTTCCATGATTATTCTGCCATCGGTTTTATTCTTTCTCCTTTAGCAGTTCTCCATGTTTTATCATCATCTTCGCAGTCTTTAGTGCTTCTTCTTTATTCTCGTGTTTCTTTAGGTTAATAAAATTTGAGCAGCTTCTCTGTTTTAACTGTGGACTTTGTTCAGCAAGGCGAGGCATTCTGTTGAAGCCGATTGCTGCTTTGGTTATGCTTTTGTTGAAGTTTTTCCAAGCCAATGTGGTTTCTTTACTTTCAACAGTGAACCTCATAGACCCTGCGAATTCGTATATCAGTAACTACCCATGAAGTCTAAGAATCAATAATATTACCACTTTAGTTTCTGATAATGATTTCTGCCAATGTCTATAGATGAAAGCTTGGTCATTGTAATTTTAAGAACATTATTAAAGTAATAGATAAAGTATATAATAAAGATGATAATATTCTCGTTTTGATTGTGTTGCTCATAGTCATTAGTGACGGTTCATCCGTCGAGATCAGGGCTTGCTTTCGCTGGAACTGTT
Source organism: Papaver armeniacum (assembly GCA_023531295.1). Taxonomy (NCBI): domain Eukaryota; kingdom Viridiplantae; phylum Streptophyta; class Magnoliopsida; order Ranunculales; family Papaveraceae; genus Papaver; species Papaver armeniacum. The sequence goes on along the minus strand of JAJJWW010009301.1, from coordinate 60,631 downwards.
GATGAAGTAAACTTCTTCTATATTTCTTGTTTCGGCAAGAACGATGAGTTTGCACTTCTCAGAGTTAAGTTTTCCAAACTAAAGTCTTCGTGTTCTACTTCTCGCTGGTGGTTGACGATGTTCTCTCTGGCTGTCGAATTCTCTTGGCGTTGTTGATTAATGATTGTAATTGTCTCGTGATAAACTCATCAGATTGCTATATCGACCTAATTTAACGTCCCTCTTTGTCTATGATATGTCTCATCATTCGTCATCAGCTTAGGCTTGGCAAAGTTTGCTTCCCTCTTTTCATCATCTCTTAGTTGCTGGAGATGATCATTTCGAGATGTTCTCTTCTTTACCATGTTCTCATTACTATGCTCCTCTTTGCGAGCTGATCATTGCGAGCTTGTGTCGACTCTGTTGATTTCGATTTTGCTACACTTTTCATCGATCTCTACTTTTATTTTTCAATATCCTCTTCATCTTTTTCCTTTAAGTTCTCCTTTCCTTTCTTCCTTTCACTTTTGCTTGTTTACGGAAGAAAGTTCCTTGTTTCCATATGACGATAAAATAAGAACAATTATTCCATCTTCTTTGCGAGTTGAATTATTATAGGTAATCTAAAAAAATAGATCAGCCAAGGTAACCGTTTTCCCGCAAACTGATGTAGCTTGCGAGTTGAACTAATGCTACTACTGATAAGTTTGGTGTGAAATCTCGCTGCTTCCATGAATGATTTTTTATGTACATTAAACTTCTTTGCTGGTTGCTGACTTCGCAGAAATACTTCTTCCTTAGTTGCCTCATCATCTCTTTATTTTTCGTATTTCTTCGCAGTAGTTGGCGATCAAGTAAGCATCTTTACTTTATCTTTGTGGATGATCCTCTGGCTTTAACTGAGATGTTGATTTTTTAGTTCTTTTTCGCAAGTTATCGTGACTGCGCATAAATTATTGGACGGGTTAAACTTTTAACTTCCATAGCTGTTGGCTAACTGCTTCTCTGTTGTGTTATCCTTCTTCGCAGGAATGGTCGACAATGTGAAATTTTACGCAGCAATTTGATCAAAACTTTGCCATAGTTAACTGGTTTTTTTCTTTGTAGATCATTGATTCTGTTTACTTCTTAGCATTCTTCTCGCATATTAACCAAGTTATTCTTTGCCTTTGTTCTCTGCAATCAGATCTAGAAATTCAAAGAAGAGAATGAAATAAATAAGACAAGGATATGTCTTGTTAAGGTCAAATTCCGCTCAATTTCTTTGATGGTGTAAGTTTCTTCCAATATGCTTTTGTACACTACTATCGTCACCAAAGTTGATTGGTGGCTCATCTCAGCTTGTTATTCCTTTGCGGCTTCTTGTTCTTTGTTTTCATTGGAGTTGTTCTCATTCGTGTATTGCTTTGTTGGCGACTTGTCTTCGCCCGAGAATTGATCTGCACCGTAGTTGTTGTCTTCATATGACACCTTTTCGTCCTTGAGTTTCCCTGCTCTACTAGATAACCTAGCTACAATCAACATATCAGTTGAATGAAAGTTACACGAGCCCATATTCCTCAACTGCCTTAGTTATTTTTCATCTCGGTACTTTGCTCCACGATCTGAACTCTTTCTCAATAGAAGAAATTGATGGTCATATCCAATTCATTGTATCTTCTCCTAAAGTTGTTGGCCGAGTGAGCCATTACGAATTCTTTGCTTCGCCTGATGTCTTCCCATTAATCCTCATAAACAACTTTACGCCTTTATGTTTTCTTCATGCTGGTATTTCCTCATCTGCTTATTACTTCGCTGGCATTGTTGGCAATGCAGTCTCGAATTTGTGGATTCTTGGTGATTTTTTCTCAATCATCATTACTATTGCCTTGGTTTCTTCTGTAGCTTATGAACTGGATGCTTAACAAGTACGTAACTGTAGATATTCTCCTACGTTGCTAACTAGTTTTCATCTTCCTTGTTACTAACTGATGTGACATGCCAACCTCATTAACTGCAGTTTTCTTCGCAGAGGGGATCTTTACCTTCGCAGATGCTGCGAAATTCTATTACTGGAGTTGTTGCTTTCTTTGCCATGTTCTCCTCTTCGCAAAAACTTTGCTACCATGTACTATATCTTTGCCTTTGCTTCAAGCATGTGAGATCTGTTCACCCTTGGAGCTGCGATTATGACCATCCCTTCACTGCTGTTATGCGAAGCCTTTCTTCGTCATTTGCTATTTTTAACACGTCCTTTCATGTGCAGTTTTGAGTTTACGTCTTCTTTCTTTATTTTGACTTTCGCAGATGCTTTCGTTATTTTTCCATACATGTTGGTGTTTAGAGAAAATTTTAGTCATACATGCTGCAAACGATCAGTAAATTTGGTTAGCAGTCTATAGAGCATCGAGATGAGTAATTTCTCCCTGCAAAGAATGAAAACTTTCAATAAAAACCTGCTTGTTTTTGTTCTTACGAAAAGTAAATTTCTAATCGATAGAAAATATCGAAATTTGACATTTTTAGAGATTCATTAAACAGATTTGTAAAACGAGGTTTGGTTATTACAAATTCGTAGCAAAAACATTTTCAAATTCAAGACTTCCGCAATAAATCAAATTTCTACAAAAAACAAAGTTTAGATTTTATAAAAAATCTACTTTCCAATTTTGTTTTGAAATTCCCAGATCCGAAGAATGAAACAAAGAATAAGAAAAGTGAGAAGAAATTTGTCCTTTTTGATGATTTATTGACATAATTTTGCTGGTATTTTCTTCAGCTGCCTCTTAATATATCTCCTTCTCTCTATTTGTTGTATAATCAAGAGCTTTCGTTGTAGCTTCCATATTTGATCTTGAAGTTTTTAGATCTAGTGAGATCCAATTCTAATGATAGCCAATTTCTTTGAATCTTCTTCAATTTGACAAGTAGTTTGTCCATGTTTCTAGCGCCAAATGTAGTTGCAGGATTTCCTACAACACACCCCTTATAATATTTTGTAGATCTAAATCTATTTCATAATCAAAATAAAGATTAAAGTACTAAAATTGTAAAATGGACACAAGGATTTTTTACATGGTTCGATCAATGTGATCTACATCCATGGTTCTTCACTATGATTGTTGAGGTTACATTAGTATTACATTTACAATCTCCATTAATGGATATTTTGGAGAGCTCTAGATCTAATTATTTGGAGAAGAAGATGATAAGAAAATAAATCCCTCTCTAAAAATATCTCTCTCCTAAAAAATATCTCTCTCTTACTAAATGTGTCCTCTCCAAAAATGTGTATCCTTTTCTCTCTCCTGTTCTCCTCTTTATATAGGTGTTTACATAGTGGATGAAAACTCATATATCCTTTAATTTAGGATCTAATTTGCAATATTCTCGCGAGCGATCAAGTGTCAAATTCGCAATATTCTTGAATGTCGCAAGGTCTTCACGCCTTTCTCATGTTTAAGCTTTCGTCATCTGTAATGTCATTTATGCAGTTAGCCTGCGATGGCTTTGCAATGTTGCTAATGACAATATCGTAAATATGTTTTTGTTGCGATATTTTGATCCTACAAAGAGCATGGATTGTTGATGGATGCGGATTTTCATATGGAAAGTTTTAGGCGTGCCGGTAAGAGCGTGCCTATGGGCCTATCAGTCAGGCGTTCTGAATTAAAGAGTCTCCGTGTAGCTTTTGGTCTGGATTTTGCGTATGTTTCAGCTTCTCGTCATGTCATTGACGTGGCCCTTGTTCATGCCTTGGCTGAGCTCAGCACCCATACACGTGTTAAAAATTTTAGGGCTGGTATGCCTGTGGCTTTAGGTTCATGTGGATATATATATATATGCATATCGTGTTTTGTTGTTTTCATTCATTCTCTCTTGGATTATTCTCTTTCTTCATTTTGTTGTTGCATCTTTTGATGTCTGCTACTCACTCTATTAAGGAATGGGTTCTAGCGCTTGTTGTCGTGCCTCAGAACCCTTGGAAGACGGTTTATGAGCAAGAGATTCGACGCTTGAGCGAGATTAAGGAGGAATGCGTGCGAGAGCTAGAAAGATGTGAGCGAGCCTTGGGCAAGGCGCATTTAGACTGGTCCGAAAGTGCTGATACTTACTACATGGCAGAGAAAGGAATTATCTCTCAAGTCGCTTTTAGTAAAGTGGAGCATCGTTTTAGACAAGCTGGGATTACACGGGTAAATGCTTACGAGGCTGTGAAGGGATCTCAGGGTAGTTTGTCCATGGTGGAGGAGGAGCTTACAAAATACCAGGCCATGTTGGCCGGTTTGCAAGGTTAACTGCAGGTGGACCTTTCTGCGGATTTATTAGGAACTTCCCCCCCTTTTTTTTTTTTTTATAAATAGTCTTCGGCATGATGATATTGTTAATTCATTTTGCTCTCAAACCACCTTTAGATTAGTTGTGATGACCTGAGAAGAATTATTGTTGGAGATTAGGCGTCTTGGCAGCATGGCTAAGGCGGCACGCATAATGTTCGAGCACTTTGTAGAAGAAAACAGGCGTTACTCACGTCTTTTGGTGAGGTTTGAACAGGAGCTGCAAGAAGCTATCATCAATGTTGTTCCCGCGGAGCCTCCTTATCTAGAGCGACGTCAGTTGTGTTTTGAGCAGATGAATAGTAGTTATGATAGCTATGTATGTGCGCATGTTCTTGCTGACATCTTAGAGAATGTTATTAGTGATGCTCAGTCTCTTCTGGATGTAATCCCTTAGACAACTCTGTCGTTTGTAAATCTATCATTTGGTATTAATGTTTAAAGGATGTTCTTCTGTCGCTTTTTTTTATATTAAAATTTTCATGAATGGAAATATTATCGGGGGCGCCTGCGCCTTTAAGTACGCCAGGGCCATTCCTTAGTAGGGGGAAAGATATGCTCTCCCCTTCTCTTTTTTTTTTATTAAATTTTCATGAATGGAAATATTATCAGGGCGCCTGCGCCTTAAGTATGTCAGGGCCATTCCTTAGTAGGAGGAAAAGATATGCTCTCCCCTTCTCTTTTTTGTTTATTAAATTTTCATGAATGGAAATATTATCGGGGCGCCCCCCTTAAGTACGCCGAGGCCATTCCTTAGTAGGAGGAAAAGATATGCTCTCCCCTTCTCTTTTTTTTTTTTTTTGTTTATTAAATTTTCATGAATGGAAATATTATCGGGGGCGCCTGCGCCTTTAAGTACGCCAGGGCCATTCCTTAGTAGGGGGAAAGATATGCTCTCCCCTTCTCTTTTTTGTTTATTAAATTTTCATGAAAGGAAATATTATCAGGGGCACCTGCGCCTTAAGTACGCCAGGGCCATTCCTTAGTAGGAGGAAAAGATATGCTCTCCCCTTTCTATTTTTTTTTTTTTTGTTTATTAAATTTTCATGAATGGAAATATTATCAGGGGCGCCTGCGCCTTAAGTACGCCAGGGCCACTGCTTAGTAGGGGGAAAAGATATGTTCTCCCCTTCTATTTTTTTTTTTATGAAGGGAAATATTATCGGGGGAGCCTGCGCCTTAAGTACGCCAGGGCCATTCCTGAGACACGTATTTAAGGCATGGGGGGTTTCTTTAGACACTCATTTCCCATAGGGTGGGTTCATAGAGGATTTCAAGCACTGTTCCTTTTTACCAAGGATGAGGATTTAGTCACCCGTTGCCATGTGTAAGGCGCGAGGGGTTTCTTAGACACTCATGTCCCAGATAGTGGGTGCATAGAGGATTTCAAGCACTCTTCCTTTTATCAAGGGTGAGGATTTAGCCACCCATTGCCGTGAGTAAGGCGCGGGGGTTTCTTAGACACTCATGTCCCAGAGTGGGTGCATAGAGGATTTCAAGCACTCTCCCTTTTATCAAGGATGAGGATTTAGTCACCCGCTGCCGTGAGTAGGGCGCGGGGGGTTTCTTAGACACTCATGTCCCAGAGAGTGGGTGCATATAGGATTTCAAGCACTCCTCCTTGTGAGAAGGGTTTTTTGGATCCGTTGTGTTACACACTTATGAATCAAAACACGCGTTATTCATATTGCGGATTGCTTACATGTAAAAGGTTTTTAGCCACTTCCCATTAATTTTATCATTGGGTTTCTCATTCATGGGAGTACCATCTGCGTGTTCGATCTTGTAATAGCGGCTGTCTGCCACTTCGATAACTCTGAACGGGACTTCCCAGTTTGGTACGGATTTTCCCGCTCTTTCATTTCGAGGAACATAATGTGAGATGGCAAGGACCAAGTCGCCTACAGCAAAGCTTCTTGGTTTAACCTTTTGGTTGTAAGCTCGTGCCATACGTGTGCGGTATTTCTCAGCATGGGCGTGTGCGATGTCTCGCTTTTCCTCAATCGTGTCCAACACTTGGAATCTTTTACTATCTTCAGCTTGGAGACCGCTTGTTGCGATAACTCGGGAAGATACGATGACGATTTCTGCTGGCAGAATGGCGTCCTCTCCATAAACAAGGGTGTATGGTGCGCCTCCGGTGGAGGATCTTTTTGCGGTGCGGTACACCCAAAGTGCCATTGGTAATTCCTTATGCTAGAGTCGCTTGTTATCATATAAGCTTCGGCTGAGGATCAGGAGCAAGATTTTATTGGTTGCTTCGGTTTGCCGGTTTCCTTTTGGATAGTAAGGGGTAGACGTCTTGCGCTTGACATGAAAGGCTGCTAGCAAGTCCGTTACATCGCTATTAAAAAAGGGCGTACCATTGTCAGATACGATGCACATAGGTATTCCGAAACGCGTGATAATGTGTTCTTTGATGAAGGAGGCGATGGTAGCGCCAGTCGTGTTTTTTAATGGGATCGCCTCTACCCACTTAGTGAAGCACTCTGTAGCTGTTATGATGTATTTGTGCTGCTTGGAGGATTTCGGTGTGATAGGTCCAATGATATCTAATCCCCAAGTATGGAAGGGCCATGGAGCAACGACATTGTGCAGCGTGGTATGCGGGGCGTGGATCAAATTTCCATGAATCTGGCACTGTTTGCATTTCCGAACATACTCAGTTGTGTCGCTTTCCATTGTAGGCCAGTAGTAACCTGTTTCATAAATTTGCGCAAACAACCTGGCTTTCCCTTGATGCTCGCCATCATGAGTCAGGTCCATAACCTTAAGAGCCTCCGCCTTGTCAAGACATGTCAGGGTTTGCTGGTTGAAGCTTTTTCGGAATAATTTTCGGTCAAGGAGAAAGTATCTCCCTGATTTCTTGGCTAAACGAAGGGCGGCCTTTTTGTCACTTGGTAGTGTACCGTTTGTTAGATAGTCGATGTAGGGTTCTCGCCAATCCTCTGCGTCCTCCTCGGCGACACAGATTTCTGCCTCTTGGGGAGCGCCTTGGCAAGTCGAACAATTATATTGAAGTGCTTTAGCCTGCTCAGCCATGTCTGGCAAGTAAAATCCTGCTTGCTGAATTCGTCGGTGCAGCATGATAGACGTGGCGTGACCACAAGTTTGAGAATGTATCTCTTCCAATTTTTCTTTGGTCTCGTTTGGTCCAAGGCATCTGCATAGTCCACCTCCAGTTGTGATGAAATACAAGTCTCCCTCAAGGAGAGTGTAAGTTTTTAACGTTTTCCATGAGAGTCGCCTTTCTTCTGGTAGGCGTTAGAGATCTGCTATTATCACCCGTCGCCAGTCCAACTCTTCCATAGCAGTTCTTTCCTCTAAAGCGATAGGTGAAGTTTTCTTGATGATAGTGATAACTTCTTTGTCTCCCTGTAGCATTTGCAGCTTTGATGCCATGGTTGCTAGTGCGTCTGCGTGCTTATTCACTAGACGCCCCATGTGTCCTATAGCGATGTGGTCGAAGCGTCGCATTAGCCTTTGAGCTTTATCACGATAAACCGCCAGTGTTGGTTCCTTCACATGAAAGTCGCCTTCTATTTGGTTTACAAGGAGCCTCGAGTCTCCCGTGACTTCCAAATCGTAGATGCCCATTTCGAGTGCCATTTACATCCCAATGAGAAAGCTCTCATATTCTGCCGCGTTATTGCTGCAGGGGTAATCGAGTTTGTAGGCGTATGGTTTAAGTTCGCCTTCTGGTGATTCAAAAACAATTCCCGCACCTCCGTGACTTCCGTAGGAGGAATCATCAAATGACATCTTCAATTTTTGAGGCGGTACTTCTTCTGCTACAACGATTTCACCAGGGAGGTTGGTGTGAATGTCGGAAGTATCTGATCCTGAGAAGGCTGCCAGTAGGTCTGCGATCGCTTGTCCCCTGACTTCTTGAGGTCGTATTGGTGTGAAATCAAATTACAGCTGCATTGACCAGCGTGCCAGCTTGCCTGATTGGATTGGCTTAGTGGTTAGGTAGACGATTGGGTGGCTGCTGCTACTACGTAGCATTTATGCTTTAGAAGGTAGTGGCGTATCTTCTGCGCTGCCAGGATTAATGGTAAGCAAGCTTTCTCGGCAGACTGTACCGAAGTTCAGCATCTTTCAAGGTTTTGCTAAGGTAGTAAATGGGGATAAGATGGGCTCCTTCCATGTCTTGAGCGACCAACACTCCGATTGCAGTTTCCGTATGTGCTAGATATAGATACAGAGGTTCTCCTTTTATGGGCGGGCGTAAGACATGCGGGTGGGTAAGCCATTTCTTGATTGTGTCAAAAGCTTCTTGTTGCTCTTTCTCCCACACAAACTTGGAATATTTTTTAAGCATTGGGAAGAAGTGATTTAGAGTCTGCGCCAATCCTGGGATGAAGCGCTTTACATAAGAAACTTTGCTTATCAGCTTTTGAAGTTCTTATTTGTTCTTTGGTGGCGGCATTGATATGATGGCTTCCGCTTTAACAGTATCGACCTCGATCCCTTTGCTGGTGACTTGATACCCCAAGAACTTCCCTTTGGTGACTCCAAACACGCATTTGGCCGGCTTCATCTTTAGGTTGAAATTTCGGAATCGCTGGAGGACTCGGCGAAGGTGTTGGGCGAATTCTTCTCGCTTTTTTGCCTTAATCACAAGGTCGTCCACATAAATCTTGACAATTTCGTGATTCATGTCATGAAAGATGGAAGTCATTTCCCGTTGATAGGTTGCACCGGCATTCTTCAACCCGAAGGGCATGACAACATAGTAGAAGTTTCCTATGGGCGTGGAAAACACCGTCTTGGTTGCGTCTCTTTCTTTCATCCTGACTTGATTGTAACCGCTATGCCCATCCATGAATGCGTACATGTCGTACCCACACGTTGCATCCACCGTCATGTCGATGTTGGGGAGAGGAAACTCGTCTTTTGAGCAGGCGCGATTCAGATCTCGGAAGTCCACGCAACATCGGATGGTTTCATTCTTTTTTTCTACTGGTACAATGTTTGCGAGCCATGTTGGATAATGTATGGGCTTAATGTACCCTGATTCTAATAGCTTTGTCACTTCCTTTTTTATCTGCGCCTCGGTTTCATAGTGGAATTAGCGTCGAGGTTTGCTTATGGGCCTACTGCTTGGGTTGACTTTTAGTTCGTGACAGACCAATGCAGGGTTCAACCCTATCATATCTTCATAGGACCAGGCAAAGACATCCTTGTACTCTTTCAGTAATTCGTGCAACTCACGACTCTCTTCGTCCGTCAGGGCCGCTCCGAGTTCAATCCATTTTGGATCCTCTTCAGTCCCCAAGTTGACCTTCTGTGTCGCCTCATCGTGCTTGGGCGGCACATTATTCGTCATTCTTACCCAGGCGTGTGGGGCGTCCTCAACTGTCAAAGTTTCCATTGCTTCTGTGATGTTAACTTCTGCTGTTGGGGCCTCCCCGGCTAATTTCTATAGGCGATACACATGATGTCCATCCGGGCGAGACACCTTTCGGAAACGCCGCTTGTCCGTTTCAACATAGTCTTTCTTTCGTCCCTGGCTGGGGCTTCCTTCTTGGTAGGTTGTCTCCCAGTCCGGGATTGGAATCGAATGGATGCGAGTTACTACTTCGCTCAGGCCATCGAAGAAGGATGCTTCGGCATAACACGCCTCATCGGCAGAGAAAGGGTTCTCAGTGGCTCGGACTCTCTTTTGTTTTCCCTTGAGGATGAATTTGATGCATTGATGGTAAGTAGATGACACCACTTCATGTTTGTGCAGCTATGGTCTTCCCAATAAGATATGGTACGCTGTATTGACATCCATCACATGAAAGGGATCGATTGCGTTTATTGGACCGACCTTGACTTCGAGGTTGATCGTCCCAATCGTGTGTTGACTTAAACCGCCAAAACCTTGGATCCTGGTTTTACATATATTAATTTCTGCTTCTTTTTCACCAATGTTTTTCAAGATGTGTAAAGGTATCAAGTTTATTGATGCGCTAGTGTCGATGAACGCCCGCTTGAAAGTGTCCTTCTTTACCTTAGCCGTAAGATATAATGGGCGTGTATGGTCGCTATTCACGGCTTTGTCTTCTTTAGTGAAGGTTATAACATTAGTGGGAAGCGGGTACTTCCTATCTAGGTAGGCGCTCATATCTTCTCTGGCTGCAATTCTAGTTACGAACATCGATGCTAGATGTCTCTGAGCAGCGTCGAATCCCAGAGCATTGAAGAAGTTTGCGAATAGAGGTTTCTTCGCCATTGTTTCTGCTATTTGCTCAGTTGTACCACCTGATGATACATCATATATTTCTTCCTCTTCAGCTACCTCCATCGAGCACCCCTCCCCCTCTCTGGGATCATGAGTTAGGGCTGCTACTCCGTGGTCTGGTAGCGGGTCATCTTGTATGCCATTATCGCCTCCGACATCCACCTCCCCATTCCGTTGTTTGTTGTAGATCGCCCATTTGAAGGTTCGGCATTCCCTAGTGGGATGATCTACCCTTCTGTGGAATAGGCAATAGCGCGGGTTGCGTTTGTATGCATCAGTAGGAACCTTCCTAGGCTCTGGGAGAATGATGTCGTCATTTGTGATTCATTCTTTAGCAAGCCAACCGCTTGTTCATAGGAACATTGGAAGTCAGGTGGCTCTTGCTTTGTTATTCTTTTGCCTCGCCTATTGTCATTGCCTGGTGGACCTCTCCTCTTTGGCACTCCAGAACCCTCTTCCTTATCATAGGCGACCGAATGCGTCCAGGATTTCTCAACCGCCTCAATTTCTTCATTAGTTGAGTCAGTCCTAGCGAACGCTTCCTCAAGATCAACAAACATGGTTATCTGGGCATTTTCAAACATTCAGCGTGTCTTAGGTTCAAGCACTGATATACATATGTTCACCAACTCTTCTTCAGGTACCTCTGTCCGACATTTGAGAGACTCGCTTCTAAAACGTACAGCAAATGGTTTAAGTCTCTCTCCTCTTCGCGGTTTGGTGTTTCCAAATTCAGAAATGGAAATCTTCACAGGTTTGGAGAAGAACTTTTGCATAAACGCCTGTTGCATCTCACCCCATGACCGTATACTGTTGGGTTTCAAAGAAATATACCAAGTGAAGGCGTCTCCTGTCGGGGTTTTCCCGAATTCTCTCATATATACAACTTCGTCTTGGGCATACTCATTAAGTGACATGGTGAAGCGGTGCATGTGTTCTGTCGCATTACCACTTCCCTCAAATAACCTAAACTTTGGTGTCATATACTTAGCAGGCATTGGCCTGGACAAGATCTCTGACGGGATAGGCGATGTTATGGTATAGGAACTAGCTTGAGTCTCAAGGCCGTACTTTTCTTCAAGCATCTTAGTAAATCTCCCATCTGATAAAGCGATCCGGGCTTGTTCATCCGTCATAGGCTGGTTAGCGGATTGGTTAGCTGTAGATCGCCCTTGAGGTGTCCGAAACCTTTGGTCTTGATCGAAATCGCCCCCGTGATTCAACCGAGGCGAGTCCAGACCCTCTTCACGATTTCCTTCAGGTGACGGATCGATAGCCGCCAACTTTGCCAAAAGGGCTTGTCTCTGGCGATCATTTTCCTCTATATCAGACAACATTTGATCTATTTCATTAAGCGGTCCATACACGCGTGGCTGAGCCTGGCGTGTGAATCTGTCAGTGTCCATGCGATGAATCGTGCGTTAATCTAGTGACCTAGTCTCCCACTGTGGTCGCCAAAATGTACATAGTAAGGAATATACAGGGTACAGATAGAAGTAGGTTATAGAGACTAGTCCATAGAAGTAGAACACAATTTCCCACAATGATATCACTGAGTCCTTTCATTGGGAAAAGACCCATATTTATAGTTATTTCCTCAAACGGGAATGTTAGATGTGTGTCCTTTTCTATCTTCCTTATCTTACTACTACCTCTTCTAACTGTACAACTGTACCTCAGATTCTTCTAGAAGGTATGTCCTTTCTAATCGCTGCATGTACGTTTGGACGCTATGGAGGAATGACTTGTTTAATAGCACTTCCTTCGGGATAAGGGGAGGACCTGATGCCTCCCCATTAGGTGGGGCATTACTTCGTGCCTTCTCTTGGATACGGGAGGCCGCACTTCTTCCTTGGTATTTTTTCAGGTATCTACAGTACCCATTCTCTGTTCTCTAACTCAATAATCAATCCCCATCACAACTCTTTATTTTCGATCACCCAGTACATAGAAAACAACAACCAACGTTACTGCCGTCTCCTTCCATATCTCCGATAATGGCATCAATCATCACCTTGAACTGCCATGTTTTGTCTCGAGCTCGAGTTCTTAAGCTCTTCTTCAACATCAACTAATCATCACAGATGCATAAACCATCACCGCATTATTGCTCTCGTTCCCAATAGCAGTTCTCAAACTCCATCGACCACTACAGCCTACCATTGCTCATCTCGAGCTTCTTGGCTTTCCTGAATTGTCGAGCTCCATATTATCATCAGCAACTTCATATTAATTTCTTCCATCCAAACTCCAGTTCCTCTTCTCATTCGAGAATGCCACAGCCAACACCTTTCATGTTTAATCCACAGCCAAGACCATCACAGACTCCTCCTTCTCGCCACTGAGTTCTACTACAGCTCGAGCTCTTCTTCTACTTCATTCATCATCACACAAAGCATCTCCATCATCCCAATTAGACCCAACTCCATGGTCGATACATTATCCCTAATGGCATTCTCGATCACCATTATCACCGCCCTCGTCAATCATTGCCACTGCACGTTAACGATAATAACACAACACCAAAGTCGAGCTACCAGCATCACATGAATATCCTCCCTGCTACTCGACCAACACCACAACAAGCCAATATTAACTATCTTCCATAACTGATGCAAACAACAACCTCTTCCTTCTCGAGTTCTCAACTGAAACCCAGCACCACCTTCATCTTCTTTTGTCGATAACCTCGACAGTCAACGGGAAGACATCACACATCCTCCTTCTCCATCACTTCCATGCTTGAATCAAAGTTTCAACTGTTAGTCTTGGGAGACTAACAGTTCAGTTTAGAACTGCATTGGCTGCCCCTAGTAAAAGGCATGCCTGCCTTTATCAATTCTGTGTTGTAACCTTTTTCGACAACTTTGACTTGCTTCGAATGATCCTAACTTCTTCATACGACGTCCGAATAACCTTGTTCTTTCGCCGTTGCCTTCGTATTTACGTCCTCTTCATGGTGATAACAAGTACTCGTATATTTGAACGAGTTTCACTTGGTCTTTGGCCTTTCTACGCTTGTAGCTAACTCCTTTACACGCACAATTAAGTGCAAATTCGCTTCTTTTGGATGATTCACCTAGAAAAACATAAATAAGAGAAAACAAGAGTAATATACAATAATTTTCAAGAAACTAAGCAATTACTAGCATGGATTTGACACTAAAATATATGCAAAATATGCACTTAACAATTTGAAGGAGCTTGATTTTACTGTGAACTTGCTTTCGAAATGGAAAGTAAGCTTGAGTTTTGTTTATCATAATCATCTTTAATTGCTTGGTTGAGATATGCTCAATATTATTCGTATCAAACTGCATCTCCATGCCTCAATTATCATATGTTTTTTACTATCTAGACGACATCCTCCAACTATGTTTTGCGCTGTTGCCTTTTGTCTTTTTATGTGAAGGACATTAGGCATTCAGAGAATCCGTTCACAGGTCCAAGCAAAGGTGGTATTCCTAGATTTATGTTGATTGCACGTTTGGAAAAAATTGAAATTCTTAATTGGAGTGAGGTAGATTTTTGAACAAATTTTTCCTCATTAACGTTTTGTTTGCATGGGTTACCTTAACTGTTAAAAGGCCATCATTTATCTTTTAGGTGAGGAGTCGTGAGGAAAAAGAATCTGAAATCAGGTATCTTCCTTCATAAACTAATCTGTTCACTCTGCTGCTAAGTTCTATATTTTATACAAATAAAGTATTAATTAAGTTTGACCAGTCGATGAGATGATTGTATAAGTTATTCCGTTCATGTAAAAGCTAATAATGTAAAATCTAAGAACATGAAAAGAGGTCACATGTATTAGAAAATTATTTTGTTCATGTAAAAGCTAAGAATGTAAAAGCTACTATGTTCATGTCATATGCTTGTGTTTTCTACTGCCTTACCAATTTACACTCACATAATTGTTGTACAAGTTGTGTGATGTAGTTTCATGTCATATGGTCACAATTCAATTGTGTTTTTTGTTTCAGAGACCTCAAGCTGACAAAGGTCCTTCTTTGAAATTATGAACTTGAATTGTGTAAGCTCATTTTCTGAAGCAGCAGATACTGCACATCAAGTGCTTGATATATAAAGCCTCAAAGAAAAAAATGGGGTAACTGTTCTCTATTGCGTTCTTTGTATATTTTAGAATTATTAACTGCATTGTGTAACCCGGATGGTTTCAATGGCATCTTCTTGTCTTGGTTATTGGTTCCAATACTAACTTAAATGGCTATACTAGTTTAGTAGCTTTGTTATGGCTAATTTAGTTGTTTAGTAGCTTTGTTATGGACAATTTAGTTATCATTTTGAAGTCTCGAATTATGTTCGAGCTTTATAGGTTTAGGTCATGGAGCCTTTTGGATTATTTGTCACTAATACTCTACAAAAGAAATGGTTATATACATCGTCTAGTAGGAGACACTTTTCTTATTGTGATTCATAAATGGTGTAATTTATGAAATCCGTTTGTCTTCTATATTTCGAAGTGATTGATCTATTTGAAGTGATTAAGAAAGAATGTGATGAGATTATGAGTATTTTTCCTCAGGTATTTGAAGTTACTCTTTATATCACTATGTTGAAGACTCTGTTCTTGGAAGTATCCATGCCTTATAGAATACTTTAGTGGAGTATTCATGCCTTGTATGTATAATATGGGTATGTACAGATTGCATTGCAAAAACAATTGAATCTGAATATTATTGTGGATTACAGGGGTTACTTATTTGATGAGAACGGATTTGATTATACGAAAGTGGCATTCGTGAGGGATGTCAAAGCTTAACAAAGATGTTTGAGGTGTGTTTCGCCAGCGAACATATTGCATCTGCTAGTTTGCATTCTCACTTTAAGTTTACCTTATAAGTTGTCTTAATCTGCAGATAGTATTGCAAGACTTATACTTAATCTAAGGACTGCGAAAATGCAAAACCTTGGAATGAAAGGTGTTATCTTGGTTAGCTCAGGTTGCTGTATAAAATAAACAAATATTCTAGGAAAAATGTTACAATGGCAGTATATGGAGATAGTTTTGTTTCTCACTTTTTTTTGGTACTCATATCTCTCATAACTAAGGAAAGTTATATTGCATTATGATTTGGTTCACAAGTGACCGGTTGTCAGCCGACACAAATATAATTACACTTTCTTTCTACTCAAAATATAAATATAGCAAGGGCAAGAAAGGATCGATCCCACAGAGAGGTCTAGGTTGTCAAATTATTTCGGTTCCCTATAAATAACACCGGTAGTTTTATGATTTTATATAATAAACTAAATAAAAAACAAATAAAGCAAAGCAAACAAATCAAATCAAGGATAAGAAGATATTGGTCATGGATTTCGTCTTCAATCACAAACATGTTTTCACCACAATAACTAGAATTGATATTTTAATCTCAACTTTTATCAAAGACCCTAGAATACCTTGATCGCAAGAATATCCCGCTAATCTCCTCATGTCATCAACAAACACATTAAAAGATGCGAATATGAATTCTACCTAAAGGAACAACCTAACGTGTAAAAGCACTAATCAAGTTTAATTCCCTAGATGCATTAAGTTCTATGAAATCAGGCCAATCAAAGCAATCGAACGTGGAAAGCGCACTAATCCGATTTAACAAAGGTTATGGTTCACATATGATCATAAGAATATATCACTACAAACTATAATCATATTTATGCTACTTGCAATCCGGAATTATCACTTTTGTGTATAATAACCCTAATCTAGCAATAAAGATGAAAGCAAACTCAATCGATTCGCGACTCGACTAACAAGCATTCAAATCATGTAACAATATTCATGGTGAATCATAAACGATAATTTGAGAGAAAACTAATTTATTGAATTAAAACCCATATTTGGAAATCCAACTTATTCCATAACCAATAATAAAACTAGGTACTCATATTCATGGAGTTCATCACAAGAAGAAAGAGAAGTCTCATGTTTCTAAACCCTAGAATAAAGTAGAGGCAAAAGATTAAAAGATAATAGATATTTCCTCCCTATTTTTTTGTGTATTTTTCTCTCTCTGGAAGTTGTTCTCTCTTTTGGTTTAGGTAGCTATTTATAGGCTTCAAATACCCTAGATGCAAAGTCGGTGGAGTTTATCCCACTGATAATTGGGTGCAGCGCGGTACACTTTAGTAGCGTGTATATGGTTTCTGTTCCGTTCGATCATTTGAGAACCCTTTGTGTCTTAATCTACACCATCTATTTATCCAGCTTCGATGCTCCGCCGCATACACAATCATCACTTCTCCAAGACACGTCAAAGCCGCCTGCAAAAGTACTGCCAACACGGGCCCACTACATGCTCCACCTGCTTCTGATTTGTACGACTGTCGAACTTCTATCACAGCAAAAGTGGGTCCCATGGTGACGTAATCTAACAATTCTTCTCGAGCTCAACCAACGTCAATGGCAGCAACTGCCGTTCTTCCTTTCATGTTCTTGTTCGAGCTCTCTTCTCTGTCAATCAATTTCTTCATCTCTGGCAACAACCAGCTCTAACCCTCGAACAACAGTGACAACAAAACTTCTCTCGTTGATAGCTCCTTCATCTCTGCCATCATCACCGCAGCTTGAGTTCTCTTCTTACCCAATCTCCAATGGTAGCAGCGTCTCCCAGAACTTCATCTCGAGCTCGGTTCTCACCATCTACATCTTCTCTGCCAAACTCCATCTTCAATCATCAATCGCCGGTTATGCGTAATCTCTGTCACCGCAAAACTATTCACAGCAGCACTCCCCTGAATCATCAACGCCATCATCCGTACTGCCATCATTGGAAGCAGCAATTACAGCTTCTTCTCGGGATAAACTCTGAATCAGAGCGTAACCCAAGTCTTCTAACTGCTTCAGTATCCCATTGAACTATTCGAATTTAAGAAACATTCCAAAATCGTCACATCTTGATCATCACGATCATCGACATCATCATCCACCGAACCTGTTCGAGCCCTCTGATTTGAAATCAGACTCCTACCCAAGCCTTATATCATCTCCAATAACCCAATGATGTATTCAAAAGCTTAAAATCACTTCTGCCAAAAAATCAATCACCATCGTGATCATCATGATCATCATCATCACGAGCACCGGCTGCCATTACTGCCGTACTGTTTTGCAACAGTGAAGAAGGAGTGCCCTGAGTCATGAAGGCGGGTGTCTTCAACAGATTTTGAATTTCGGCTTCCCCATAGTAAATGATATAACTTCCTTTAGCAGTTCCTTTGAGCTTGACTGCCCCTTAACAGGAAGTGCCCCTTAACGATCAGTGAGGATGCCAATAACACTTCTCTTTCAAATGACCATTTAGCCCTTAGTCTTCCAAGTTCTTGTTTTGCTCATAACTTCTTCATACGAACTCAGAATGACTCCGTTTTTTCGCCATTGTCTTCGTCTTCTCGTCCTCTACACAATGAAAAGTAGAAATCTTGTATTTGAACGAGTTCCACTGGGTCTTTGGCCCTTCTTCACTTGTGACTTCACTTTTGTAGCTATTTTCACTTCTTTTTGCTCCAAATGACTCCAAAGTACCTAAACACTCAAAAGCAAACATAAGATACATAACTTACAAGAAAACTCGCAAAGAAAGCATAAATACTAGATATTAAATACGGTGTATTCTACACCTATCAACAGGCTCTACTATTACTTGTACTCTTCAAGAAGTTGATGTACCGAGGAAAGTTAATAATATTACAGAGTAATTTCAATTTTTTTTATTTTGGCTATTACATAGTTTTGTTTCTGAATGTAACTTGCTTTTCTTGGTACGTCATTGATAATAGGTGGGGATTGAGAAACATAGATAATGGACTAGCATTGCTCTGACTCAGGTAAATCACAAGGACCTATCTGAGCATCATTCCTTGTTATCGTTTAGTTGTTATTAGTTTCTCTAAGTCTCGTTGCAAATCGTATAAAGTTCTAAGGTTATAGATCGGCTTTCAGGATTTAAACTCGGGTCAGCGAAACACACATCAGAAGCAGAAGTGAAGAATTAGGATGACGTAAAGTTAACTTCTAAATTTCAAGGACTAATTGTGCTGAAAACAACCCAGGTAATTGTCCATAATTCTTCTCACATCTTGGTCATCGTAAAGCAATGCACTGGTGAAGCAGACTTGTAGGTCTCCATTTATTACTCGGATAGAAATGGACCGCTTGTGAGTCTGCGTTTCTTACTTATCACAGTTGAAGGACTAGCTATGTTGAATACAACCCAGGTAACCATTAACCGCTCTTGTCGCATCTTCGTAACTTTGTGTATTCTGTATGTCTCTGTTGGATGCACACATTTTAATTTTTGTAATGGCAGTTTGATTAAGATACTCCCATACTCGAATCATGCTAGTTTCATTGTAAGATAACCAAATAAGAAAATTCCATCAGCGGTTTAAATATCATGTCATGGTTCTTGTGACTGAACCCTACTCTTAGTTCACAATAGTGAGTTATAATGAGTATTTTTTGTGTCGAATGTACCACCAGGTGGGTCTACTCAGGATTTGTTAGTTTTTTTTTCTTTCTCACAACTCCATTTAGCTGGAATTTGTCTTCTTTGTATTAACTCTGTAACCATTTTTCCATTCCCAGTTCACCATTGAGATTATTTTTATCTCAAATCTTGTAGATAAGTTATGCGCCGCTCAGGGGTGTGTTGTAATTGACAGACACGGGGCACACAACAAAGGAAAGTGAGTACTTAGATTCAAGAATTCCTTTAGTTTTGGTTCTTAAGATTTACTCTTTATAACACTATGTTGTAGACTTTCTTCTCGGAAGTATTCATGCCTTGTAGAATACTTTAGTGGGGTATTCATGCATTGTATATATAATACTTCAGTGGGTATGTACAAATTTTATTGTAAAAATAGTTGAATCTGAATGTTATTGTGGATTCCAGGGGTTACTTACTTGTTTAAGATGGATTCGATTATATGAAAATGGCATTTGTAACGGATACCAAAGCTCAACAAAGAAGTTTGAGGTTTGTTTCGCCAGCAAACATGTTCCATTAGTTTGGCTATTACATAGTTTTGTTTGTGAATATAACTTGCTTTTCTTGGTATGTCATTGATAAGAGATGGGGATTGAGAAACACAGATAATGGACAAGCTCCGCTCGGACTCAGGTAAATAAAAGAACATATCTGAGCATCATTCCTTGTTATCATTTTAGTTGTTATTAGTTTCTCTAAGTCACATTACAAATCGTGTTAAGTTCAAGGTTATATTTCGGCTTTCAGGTTTTAAACTTGGGTTTGCGAAACATACAACAGAAGCAATAGGGATCTCTAAGGAAGCATTGGTAATTGGTTTTGGAATCTCCAATAAGGTCAGACCCCTACAAGAATGCTTATAAATCCATTTGTCTTCAGTGGAACCACGAATGAAGCTCCTTCAATTTCGTCAACTGTTGGAGATGATGAGTATTGGGATGAAGATATTCGGTAATAATGCTGGTTTTTACACTTGTTTAGTGGCTTTTCTTGTAAGATTACATTGGTCAGAACTACAGATTTTAATCCTTTTGTGTAAATTTGAAACCAATGAATCATTGAATGTTAAATTGAATGAATTCTAATTTGAGTTTCATTTGATTCTAATTTGAAATTCATTTGAGTTTCATTTGTATTTGATTTAAGATTTAGTCAGATTCAGTCAGGCCAGACAGCCAATCTGAATCAAATTTTTTTTATATTAAGATTTATATCTGTGACTGATTGACGTCAGTCATAAAGTATTGACCGTTAAAATAGGTCGTTGATATAGGATTTTCAACGACCCGCAGAGATACGTCATAGATGAAAAAGACGCTCGAACAACGACCCTTTCCCCGACCGCCAAAGCAAGTCATTTAACTCGTATTTATGACTTGATTTGATGGTCGCGAAACTGCTATTTTCCACTAGTGTTCTATTTTCCACTAGTGAAGATAAACAATATAATGGTAAAAAGAAAAACACAAAACACCATAAATTTTGTTAATGAGGAAACCGCAATAGCAAAAAAAAAACCCGAGGCCTTGTCCAGATTTGAAGACCAAACTGTATTAAGACGCTACAGATACTAGCCTAATATCAGACTACGAACTGGAATGTAGTTGAGACCGAATCCACCCTCCAAGAGATTCAGTTACAGTTGTGCTCCTTAAAACTCTTGATCCTCGCAAGGCTCTATATAATTGATTCCCTTAGATAACTTTCTTTACAACCTAAGAGTTGCTTCAACCTAAGTGAAGACTTTTCATACAAATCTACCTCTAATAGATAAGCCTATTTGATTTCCCTTTAGATCAAAGATCAAGGCTTATAAATCTGTTATCAATAAACAAAGCTAGCAAACATCACAAATCCGAAACACTTACACTCAATTAGCTAAGAAGCCTGTATTTTTAACGACCTCTCAATAACAATCTTGAAATTTTCAATTAAGAATAGTTTTCAGATATATATCTTCATGAATCAAAAAGTCTGAGACGAAGAGAAGTTTGTGATTACTATCTATCTTACTTGAAACAAATAACGAAAACCTTGATAACAAAAAAGAAAGATCGAGATACACATACTATCAAGGTAAAGATATTCGGACCTGGCTTCACGAATCCCTAAGTGAAGTCTTTCCGTCATAGACCTAATTATGTTTCTCAGAGGAAACTTAGGTCAACAGAGGACGACTCTAGCTATCAAAAAGGACACAAAAGTGTTAGGGATATGGTTTTCCCAGTTGGAAGAACATATCTATTTATAGTTGTTCAAGACTGAGGATTGCTTAAAATTCAAGCTAAGATAACTTGAGATTCAAGCAAGCACTTTCTGTGTTTAGATAAAGCTCTGATTAGGGTTTCAAGTAAGCATGTGAGAAGTTTGTCTTGAAATCACATAAAATAATATACACAGTGGTCTGGTTACGGAACCGTGTATAATGAAAGTTCTGGAAAATATGCCTGATAAACTAGCAAGCAATTTGATGTTCATTTGAACACTTACGATACACATACACAAGTGTTTTAGTGATCAATGATATCTTAAAGGTGTTTATGAGATCCGTAGCAATACTAAACATATTTAAAAAATAAGTCTTTGAGTGTCTGCTAATAATCCACTAGGAAAATTGGTGAAACAGTTTCTGAACCGGGTTTGCCAACCCTAAGTTCTCATTCACGAACTGTGTAGTGCAACTAAAAAAATAGTTGCTTAATCTGCTATGCAATCGAGAAATGGACGCATAATGGATTATGCAGCCACTTTTTTTTAGAACTGAAATCAACCAAAAGTGGTTGTACATATAATCTGTTATATATGTACAAAAATGGAAGCATAACATGTTATGCGCTCGAGAAAATAGTTGCATAATTCGTTATGTGCACTTTTGTTGTTGTTGGAAAATTATTTTTGAGGCATATACATTGTTTTAGTGGTTGCATAACCAAATTAGTGGATGTAAGAACTAAATTATGGTTGAATAAAGAATTATGATCCTTCGTGGTGATTTGCATAATTTGTTGTACATCTTCTTTTTTTCTTCATAGAATGTCATTTTTTAAGTATGTACATTGTTTTAGTGATTCCATAATCAATTAATGACTGCATAATGCGTTATGCATTCTTTGTGCTGGCTGCATAATTCGTTATTTAACTAGTAACAATATTTATGCCTAAAAGAATAATCACCTCCGACTTTTTGATAAAAAAATAAAATTTGATACGGTTTTTATACTCGGTATGTAGACCACTTTAAAAGCTTTCCAATGAGATAAAATTTGTCAAATTCCAAAACATGATTTTTTAGACAAGTTATATATTCTTGTTTTCTTTCCAATTATATCCCTGATAAGATATGTAACGAGTTATGCAGACGCTTTAACAAGATGAGAAAAAACTAAAAATTTCTTTGTTATCAAGTGAAAACAAACGGACATATTAATTAGATATCCATACTTTTTAATAACCTTATCCATTTAAATTAGATCACCTTGATACTCTTACCCATATAATTTTTTTTTTTTTCAAAATGGAACAAATTTCTTCCCTTACCACCACCACCATTCCACCACCACTAGCACCACCGCACGTCCACTACCACCACCACCAACATTCACCACCAACCTTCAACGACCATCACCTACAAACCGCCACCTACCAACCGCCACCACCACTAATATTCCACCACCACTCCACCACCATTGCACCACCACCACCACCAGTCCGCCACCACAACTGACGCCACCACCACCTCCGCCGCCATCACCTACACCACCATTGCACCTCCACCACCAGTCCGCCACCACCGCCATTCCACCGCGCCTCTGCCACTACTCCACTGCTGCCGCCACAACCACCACTCCACCGCCACCATCGCCACCACCTTCGCCGCCGCCACTGGTTTAGGTATTTCTTATCAACAACAGTAGTTGATCCAAATAAAAATATAATCAGCATTAGAAGTTGATCCAATTTAGGGGATCAACAACAATAGTTGATAAAAAAAAATATCAACAGTAGAAGTTGATCCAATTTAGGGATCAACAATAGTAGTTCATCCCCTTAATTGGATCAACAATGGTTGATCCATGTAAATGGAGTCCGCAACCAAAATTGACGCAAAAAATTGACATACGAATGAGTGAACTTGGCGTGACTCGAACACGCATCACCTGACATAGAGTCAGTCATGCTACCATTGCACCACAAATTCAACATATGAAGAATTTACATCTATAAAATCCAAGCATTTAATCTACAAACATAATTATACTAATTTAAGAAAATGCGGTCAACAATAGGAGTTGATCCATAAATAGGATCAACAACAGTAGTTGATCCCATAAAAATTATTTTCTCGTTGATTCATCACCAGATTTAAGTTTTGTTAAGTAATGATGGAGCTAATGATTGGAATCTGGAGATGATGGTGCTGGAGATGATGGTGGTGGAGTTTGGTTCGATGGATTTTTCTTGATGGTAGGACATGGAGACGGTGATGTTGGCGACGGAGATGGTGTTGGCGGAGATAAACAGGATTTTTAAGTTTTTTGAGAAGTTTACAGATAGATTGAAAAGTAATAGAAGATAGGGAGGGTAAATTTGGGAAGAAAATAAATATTAGTGGACCCCTAATGGGCTTAATAGATGAAGAGGGATATATTTATGTGGTAATTGAATTATTGTCCCTACTTTTGATGGGCTATACAAATATCCTTATCACATAATAATTATGTCCCTCTTTATCTATAAGCCCATCAGGGGCCCATCAATAATTTATGGACTTCCAAATATACCCCCACTATATATTTAAGTATCTAAATCAAATTTCAGTTATTAAACGGAAAAAAAAAAAAACTGATAGAGAGTGAGAGATTGATTTTCAGCTGCAGAGAGATTGATTTTCAGCTGCAGAGATTGATTTTCAGCTTCTTCTTCAACTTGAATTCTTCTTCAACTCCTTCATCATCATCGTCAGCGTCTTAGTCAACAAAATCGTTGATTTTAGCAGCGGTTTTCAATTCTTATTAATCAACAGAATCGGCTAGATCTGTTAATCTGAAACAATTAGGTAATGTTTATGCTTTTTTGAAGATTCATAGAGTTGTTTTTGATGATTGCATGTTCGGTTCATCTATTTTATGTTCAACATTTTGATTTGATTTTGGTTTTTTTTTGTTGTTGCGAGAGATCGTGATTTTTGTGGGAAGCTTGATTTCGTGATTATTACATTACATTAATTGGTTGATCTTGATATAATTTGATCTCGAGATCGTGATTCATTAGTTAAACGGTACTTTTTCAAATTTTTTAATTGTTTTTATGTTTTTTAGATCTGCTCATCAATCAAAAACAGGGTTTGTGTTTTCTTTTAATGAATATAGAACATATGATAATGGTGAATGTCGAATGTTGAATTTGATGAACTACTGATATCAATTATGTTTTTGTTTGTGATGAAATTTAGACATTCTTTTTAGATCAACTTTGATTGTTGATACAAAAATTGGAATGATTTTTAGATTTTTTGTATCAACTGTTGTTGTTGATCCAAATTTCTGAACACAATATGTTTTTATTTTGTGTTTTTCTTTCTTTGGTAGATTGCAGGTAATTGTTGATTGTTGATTAACTGTGATTGTTGATTAACTATGAGTATTGATCCAGAACTATGATTGTTTTACACAGATTTATTGGATCAACTGTGATTGTTTATCCAAAAATTATAATTTGTTTTGAATCAACTCTATTTGTTGATCCAAGTCGAAATGGATCAATTGTGACTTTTGATCCAAAACCATCATTGCTTACACAGATTTATTGGATCAAATGTGACTTTTGATCCAAAAAATATATTTTGTTTTGAATCAACTTCTACTGTTGATTCAACTGAAATGGATCAACTTCCATTGTTGATCCAAGCTAAAATGGATCAACTGTGACTTTTGATCCAACCCAAAAATGGATCAACTTTGTTTGTTGACACTAGTTATTGGTCACTTATTTTTGTTTTTGTTTTTTGGTTTTTGTAGAAATCTATCCAGTTGCATTCATTTGGTTTTTGTCAGTACAATCCTGGAAGTGTTTTTATTTTGTGTTTTTCTTTCTTTGGTAGATTGCAGGTAATGTAGCTGCATTCATTTTGTTGATAATGTAGCTTTTATTTTAGGTTTCTCATATTCTACATTGACGTAATATAATATGTAGCTTAGGGTACTTTATACTACTTTCTTTTTGGTTTGAATTGAAATTCATGCTTTAACTACCTCTTATTGGATCAAATGTGATATTTTACACATATTTATTGGATCAAGCATCCTTTGTTTACACAGATTTATTAGATCAATCGCCATCCTTTGTTTACACATTTATTGGATCAATCTGTCCTTGTTTGATCCAAAACTATGATTGTTTACATTCTTATTGGATCAATCGTATGTTGTTGATCCAAAACTATGATTGTTTACAAAGATTTATTGGATCAATCGTATTTGTTTACACATATTTATTGGATCAATTGTGATTTGTTGATCCAAAACTATGAGTGTTTACTCATATTTTATTGGATCAAGTGTATTTGTTGATCCAATTTTACAACATCACTATATGTTATGGTTGTTGCGAGGCCAAAGATGGTAGTTGCGAGTTCAAATTTTGCAATCGAGATAGATCTCGCATCCGTTTAGAGCATCAACTCTTCAAGGAGATGATAAGTGTGGTGAAACAAAAGTGGCCTTATGTTCTGAAGACCTCATTCTCTTTGGTTACACTTTGTAGAAGGGATTTCAAATGTCATCAATCATGATTTGGATTTGAGGTTTTCATTCACTACAACTCACAAGGGATTGACTTGGTGAAGTTTGAAATCCAGTTAAGGACTTGTGTTGATTCTATTTCTTCATCATCTTATTCTGCTCCTGCTCCTGCTCCAGCTTCTTCGTCATCATCAAGTTGTATTTCAGCGATGAGGTAGCTGTTGTGGAAGACGTCACGATGATGCGTGTTTGATCAAAAGGTCCCGAAGAAGTCGATGCTTGGGTCAACATCTTAACCCCCGGAGTAGGGCGGTTGTTTGAAGGTGGTATTGAGGAAGTTAAGGGCTGTTACAAAGTATGAAATGTGTAGTGGTCGCAAATACAAATTAATTAAGAGTGACTTTTTACGATACAGCTTTGTGGAGTGCAAGTTCAAAGAGAAGGAAAATTGTCATTTGGAGGTTTCACGCCTCTCTCCTTGCCAATTCAAATGGTGTATTTAAATGCAAGAGATATATCGCGAGCATTCATGTAGTTTAGCTTCTTCGGATCCATCAAAAGTTAGGATGAGAAAATCGTTTATGAAGAATATATTGTCAGATGATTTACGAGCATCGAAGAAGAAGAAAGACTATGCTGATGTTATAGATTTACTCCGAATGGAATATGGAGTTGACCTCACGTATAGTCAGGCATATCACGGTTTACAATTCACCAAGACATTTCTTTGGGGTGATGACGTCAAGTCCTATTCAGACTTAGTTTGGTATAAAGATGCAATTGAACAGTACAATCCTGGAAGTGTTGTGAATTTTGAGTATGATAGTGTGACGCGTCAGTTCAAAAGGTTTTTTGTTGCTTTTGAAGCTTCCATAACTGGTTTCAACAATTACTGCCGTCCGATGCTATTTATCGATTGTACCTTTCTCACTGGGAAGTTCAAGGGTGGTCTTATGGTTGCTTGCGGCAAAAATGGTAACCAACGTATGACTTTTAACCTTTTACTATTTTTCATTTTGTATCCATGTTTTTTTTTATTTTTTACGGTTGATCCATCATTATGCATTCATTTTGTTGATAAATGTAGCTTTTATTATAGGTTTCTCACATTCTACATTGTATTTAACTTTCACGAGGGGGCGTAGCCCCCGAGTGAGGTCTGACAATAATACAATATGTAGCTTAGGTACTTTATACTACTTTCTTTTTGGTTTGCATTGAAATTCATGCTTTAACTACCTCTTATTGGATCAAATGTGATTGTTCAAGCATGGATCAACTGTGATTGTTGATTAACTATGAGTATTGATCCGAACTATGGTTGTTTTACAGATTTATTGGATCAACGTGATTGTTTATCCAAAAATTATAATTTTTTTGAATCAACTTCTACTGTTGATCCAACTGAAATGGATCAACTGTGACTTTTGATCCAAAACCATCATTGCTTACACAGATTTATTGGATCAAATGTGACTTTTGATCCAAAAACTATATTTTGTTTTGAATCAACTTCTACTGTTGATTCAACTGAAATGGATCAACTTCCATTGTTGATCCAACTGAAATGGATCAGCGTGACTTTTGATCCAAGCTGAAATGGATCAACTTTGTTTGTTGACACTAGTTCTTGGTCACTTATTTTTGTTTTTGTTTTTGGTTTTTGTAGAAATCTATCCGAGTTGCATTTGGAATTGTTCCTTGTGAAAATTGTGAGAGTTGGGAATGGTTCTTAATTAATTTGAAGGGTATTATTCGTGAAGATCGTCCACTGACCATCATATCAGATCGTAGAATCGTCCTTTTGAAGCATGTTCCTAAAGTCTTCCAAAATGCTTTCCATTCCTACTGTTTGTACCATATGAAAGGAAATATTCCGGTTCCAAAGGGCAAGAGCAGACAAGCTGCCCGTCAAGTTATACGAAGAGTGCTTTACCTTTGCATTAACAAAGGAAAAATTTTATCTTTCTTGCAAAAAGAGTATGAGTAATCTAAAGTTGGATTCGGTGGTTTCTTGGATGATGAAGATTCCACTCGAGAATTGGGCTGCTCATGCATTCCTAGGAGAAAGGTGGGGTGAGAACACATCTAATATTCTTTGAGAGTTTTAACAATGTTATTAAGCATGATAAGCCGCTTCCGAGCAATTGAGCTTCTTGATGGTATTCGTGCTAAGGTAATGGAGCGAGAATTACAAGAGGTTATTGGAGTCTAACAAGTGGACTACAAGGCTTACTCCTCGTATGCAAGCAAGGTTTAACAAGAGGATAAACATTGCCGTTCATACAAGTTTCGGAGATCAAGTGAGAAAGTATTTGAGATCATTTCTCCAACGGGAAAGCATACTATCGACTTGGATTCTAGGACCTGCAGTGTAAATGGTGGCAAAAACATAGCTTTCCTTGCACTCATGCAATGAAAGCCATGTTGCGGTTGGAAATGATGAACCATACAAATACATTAGCCCTTACTATACTTCGACTACCATAGAAGGTTGTACTCTCGACCCATATATCTTATTCCGGACTGCGAGAAGCCTCCTGGAATTAATAAAAAAGGGGTATGTTTTGCCTCCCAATGGTGGTCGAGAACAAGCTGGAAGGCCTAAAGGTGTTAGGTATAGGGGTAGTCGTGAAAAGGTGCGCAAGAAGAGGAAGTGTGGCCAATGTGGGATGCTCACCTTTCACAACCGTCGAACATGTCGCGAGCTCCTTTGGCTCCTCGTGCACCGTTTTGCAAGGAGTCTCATTCCAGGATGATCAAGTTCTTGAAGAGGATGTTGTTAAAGTTTTTGGTTTTATTCATATTACGAAAAACTTGTTTTAGGTTTCTTACTAGTTGGCTGTTTTTTTTTCTTTTTTATGCTTTTTACGGTTTGCAATTGTTATTTTTTTTTTAAATGATATACATTCTTAGTTTGTTGTTATGAATTTTATTCTTTTTCTAAAGTATATGTCGAGTTTTTAGGTTACTGACTTTATTTATTTTACTGGAAAATATACTTATACAAATGGTATCAACTTCCATTGTTGATCCAACTAAAATGGATCAACAATGGTTGTTTACACTATAGTGTGGAAACATTTTTCCTTGGTTCCAACTTATTTGGATCAACAATGACTGTTGACACACAAAACAAATAGAAAATTTGCATGGTCCTATATGTATTTTCTAGTAAACTCCCCAACCTATGCATACATATAACATTCATTCATAATCAGACCAACTTATTTGGATCAACAGTGGTTGTTTATCCAACTTAACTGGATCAACAATGATTGTTGATCCAACTTTATTTGGATCAACATTGGTTGTTTACACACAAAACAAACAAAAAAATTGCATGGTTCTATCTGTATTTACTAGCAAACTCCTCAAGCTACACATTCCTGTAACATTCATTCATAATCAGACTTATATAAATTTAAGACATTCATAATAATTCATGATAATTCATTCATAATCAGACCTACATCATTAAGATTTACTTACTAAGATAAGTATGTTTAAAACTACGATTAGATTCTCTTTCTGAGACCATGAGCAGAGACTATGAGATCAAGCTCACTCTAATGGTTCATTCTTTGGTTCAACTCTTTTGGATCAACTACGGTTCAACCGAGTCTTGCATTTGGATTTTTCTTGAATAGAGTCGATAGCTGAATCGGGAAGTTGTTAGGTTTCTTCCATGAACCCAATTCGACAAGATTCTTGCTGCAATCTTCACTCGCTTCTTGTTCAACTTCTCATCTAAGTTAGCGATTTCATTTAGGTGTTTACAGTTTCCACGCTTCACCAAATTCTTCATGTACATGCAAGTGTGCAATGCACAGTCGCATCCGTCTTGTGCTGGTACATTGCAATGTGAAAAGCTTGTCTGTATATCACCACCTGTCTCTGGATCTTTGTGGCCCATTTCATTCATCCATTGAGTCAACGGTACTATCATCACCATATATTGCCAATTGTAAGCGCGTTTCGCCTTGCGAGTTGTACACTATCCATTTTCCTTTTACCAACGCTAGCACCACCCAATGGTATCCAACACCGTCCTTGTCGGTCAAGCACATTGGTACAATGAGGTATGTGTCTTCAACATTCCATGTGTAACTTGTTCCTCGGCTTTTCGGAATCCACATCTCTCTACCTTTTCCATTTTTTTTTGTGGCTAATGCGATCCCCAATATCGGCTGTATCAATATTTTTTCAAATATATTAGTTTGCAATATTATGGATCATCTACAGTATAAGCAAAAGCTACATTTGTCAACAAAAAAAAATACAACTGTGATATCGTAAGTAGAGAACAACATATCATATTTGTAATTAAACTCCTCAAGCTATACATATCAGTAACATTCATTCATAATCAGACTAACTTATTTGGATCAATAATTGTTGTTGATCCAACTTATTTGGATCAACAATTGTTGTTGACATACAAAACAAACCAAGATTTTTCGGTTACTTACATAATCATTTGTTGAGAGAATGACGTGGTTCTTGTAATCTGGTTTATACGGCGAATCCATCTTTGATTTCGGCATGTTGGTGTAGTAATCAACAATCTCGGCGTGAATGTTTTGATTATTCGGTAGAAAGCTTGTATGTACTTCCCAATGATAACTACTTGAAATCTTGATTGCGAAAATAAAAGCTGTAAGCTTTGTCATTTGCAAAATAAGCAACAAATGAATATGTTATTAAAAGAGCTAGCATAACCCAAAAAAAAAAAAAAAAAACTATGTTAATCGAGGTGTTTGACTTTGAATATGTTATTACATACCATTCGATTGCATTCTCAAAGAATGGCTCGATGACTTCTTTTATTGTCATTGATTTTCTTCCACAATTTTAGTTTTTGGCTTCAACAGTTTTTGGCTTCCGCGGGTGTGTGTTTGTCAATTTGGTATCGATAGTGTCGAGTCAATTATTTGTATTTCCTTCTCCTCTTGCTTCTTTTTTCCTTTTCCACCTTTCCTTTGTCTCCTTACGCTTAGCGGTAGGTGTTTGACTTTGACTTGAAGTTTATACGGCTTTCTCTTTGGCCTTTCTCCCTTCTTCACCCGTTTAACAAGAGAAGCCGACTCTTTGTTTTACGATGCTTTTGGATCATCGTATTTTTCCTCGATTCGGTTTCCTCTTGATTTGCTCCTCAACAATTTCCAAATTAAACAATTTCTTCAACCTGTGCGCGTATTTCGGCTCACGATGTATTGTCATCCTCTTCACTTTGCTCGTCAACCTCTTTTATTTCTTTTGTTTCTTGTGTTATGCTATGTACCTCCTCCATTATTGCACCGAAACTTGGCATGCTACTGGATGCACATACCCAGTTAAATCTGGTTTTATTCTTGAAAGTGGAGGAGTGTCAAGCACAACCATTTCCATTTGTATGTCATCATTCTTCTTCTCAATGGACGGGCTCTTCTCTTCCATTGGTATGCCATCTTTGTCTTCTACTATTCAGTGATTTTGCAATGTTTTCAACTGGTGAATCAAGCTCTACATTGTTTTCAACAACGGTATTGAGCTCTAAATCATCAACTTGCCTTAGTTTTCTTCTGCATGAAAGCCTTCCTTCCAATTCTCCAAAGATTTGTCACTTTTTGGTTCTTCCTCAGAACAACTT
Organism: Papaver armeniacum; assembly: GCA_023531295.1. Classification (NCBI taxonomy): domain Eukaryota; kingdom Viridiplantae; phylum Streptophyta; class Magnoliopsida; order Ranunculales; family Papaveraceae; genus Papaver; species Papaver armeniacum. Next base: position 29,216 of record JAJJWW010009301.1, on the reverse strand, counting down.
CATTCCGGTTTCAAAACCATTCCGCCAACTCTTCTCTTAAGTGTCCAAGGTATCCCGATTTACTAAAGTACTCTGAGTTCCCAAGGAATCGTTCATTTCTTGAGTGTCTTCATTGTTCACAACCACTGAATCTTCGACTTCCATGTTTACTCTAGTTTCATTCACATCCGTTGGTTGATCATTCGCCCATGAGTTCATTTCATGTTGATTTCCTTGCCCGAGATGATTCTCCTTGTTGTTGCTTCTGTGTGAACAATTCTTCAAATTCTAAACCTTCAAATTCCTTCCCTGTATACGCCGGTTTATTCCGATTCAGTGATTCTTGAAAAATCATTTCCTCTCCCTGCCATTTCTCTATGTTCTTGTCAATGTCAGCAAGTCGCTCATGTGCTCCAGCTTGCAACTCTAGTTTGTCTTTGTTCCTCTCATACGGCTCTCTTAAGAATAATGTGCTCTGGACAAACTTTTTAATTTCAGCCTTGTCCATGTAATGAATCTCATGCTTGTCACAGGAAAGAAAGATGTTTTCTTCCTCTAGTTCCTTTATCCTTGTCCTCTCTTGTTCCAGCTCTCTTGCAGGTGTCGATAGATCAATTAAATAGTTCTCTTCAGCAGACACTGGATCAACAAAGTCTTGATGAAACTTTGAAGCATGATCAACACAAATCAAAATAGTGTAGCTAGTATAACTGGATCAACATTTGTTGTTGATCCCATCCACATGGATCAACAACCATTGTTTATCCACAAAGAACTGATAGTAAAAGTGGATCAACATTGGCTGTTTATCCCATTCACATGGATCAACTTCCAATGTTGATTCACAAAAAACTTAGAATTGTAGGAGCAGGAAATAGTGTACACACTAAAAGCCGGATCAACATTGGTTGTTGATCCCATTCACATGGATCAACTTCCTTTGTTGATCCACAAAAACCGACCCTAAAAGCTGGATCAACATTGGCCGTTGACCCCATTCACTAAAAAAATGGTGCATTTGTAATAGTAAAGATAAATATAGTAAAAAAAAATTACCGTCTTGTCGAACCAAGTCATATCAATTGCCTTCTTATTCATTTTGTTTCCAAAGTCACTTGAAAGCTGCTTGCACAATGCATGCTGGTTCCATCGTAGGAATCTTGGAGTTGAATTTTGAAATCCCTCCCTTTTCGTTATGTACTTATCGGTATGTTCGCGGAACCAACACTTTGCATAATATAAACAACAATATTGGTTTTATCCAATAGTATGCATTTCACTCTCTACAACAATAAACATTTTAGTTTTACAAAATTAACGTTTTTTCTTACCACTAGGAGAGTTGTGCAGCCACCGATAGCTAATTGGTTATTCTTCTTGTTTGCCAGGTTCGAAATCAAACATTCCACCATATGATCCGGCCATGACACTTTGTCCATCAATAAGATATGAGGCAACCATTTCTTTGGGAAGGATGTCATACCAGCATTTGGGAATAAGAAAACCGTGCATAACCACATACCCGAAAAGTCTTACAAAATGCTCCGGATCAGACTCATCTTTTCTTTGCATTTTTCGGTTTGTATACAACCTCGGCCTTTAATATTGGTTACGGACAATCTTTTGTTTTTCTAAGTCTGAACTTTTTATTTAAGAATTCGACTGTAGTCGAGTCCTTTCTTCGATTTGCGATTCTTCTTTAATTCTTCACTCTCTCGATCGTCTCATCTTGAATATCAACGCGAAATCTCTTGCTTCCCGAGCACTCTTCGTTTTCTCCAAATTTGAACTTTACGGTTTTATTATCAAATGCACTCATCAACAAGCGCATTGCAAGATTAATCTTGTTCATCCATTTACCACTCATACTCATATACATTACATAAAATGGGCTGATTAATTCCCAATATGGAGATTCCTTCAGTGCTTTTGCAAGTTTCGATTTCTTCTTGTTATTTGCATCTTCCACTTCAAACTTTTTGCATAGAAAAATTCACATTTCAGCCAATGGTTGTAGGCCTCATTTGATTCTCTGTTCCTTTGCTCTCGACTTGGCTGCATACATGAAACTCAAATCATTTTCATTTTCATTTTTGACAATAATCTTTTGTTTTCTCGCATTCTACCCATAATATATTTTCACGAGGCGTAGCCCCAGGAGTGAGTTTGCAATATAAATATGTGTAATCACGGTTCATGCTTTAACTACCTCTTATTGGATCAAATGTGATATTTTACACATATTTTACACATAATCTGATGTTGGATCAACTGTGGTTGTTTACACATATTTGTTGGATCAACTGTGACTGTTGATCCAAAACTTTAAATATTTACTGGATCAACTGTGACTGTTGATCCAAACCTATGATTGCTTACACATAATATTTTTGCTACTTCTTCTTCATCTGATTCTTCTTGCTCCTCTTCATTGGACTCTGATTCCGATTCTTTTGATTCTTCCTCAACTACCTTCTTGTTTTTCTCCTTTTGTTGTGGTTTTGATTTTGCCCTTGACCATTTGCATACGTGAAGCTCAATCATTTTCATTTTATTTTCAATATTTTCAAACAATATAGTTATATGTGTAAACAATATTACAATCTATGTTTTTACCTTTGACGACTTTCTTTGGTTTGCCCTTTTCTGCTTCTTTTTCATATATTACAATTTGTTTCTCTTCTTCCGATTCTCGATCATCTTCATCTGATTCTTCTTGCCCTTCTTCATCGGATTATGATTGTTCTGGTTCTTCCTCAACTTTCTTCTTTTGTTTCAGCTTTTGTTGTTGTTCTTCTTTGAGTTTGATTTCTTTCGCCTTTGACCTGCCTGCATACATGAAACTCAGTCATTTTCATTTTGTTTTAAGTAACATAGTAAGAATACCATCACAAATATCACAATGTATGTTTTTACCTTTGAGGACTTTCTTCGGTTTGCTCCTTTTTGCTTGTTTTTCCTCTTCTTGACTCTTTGTCATCTTCATCGATTCTCCTTGCGCTTCTTCTTCGGATTCGATTGATTTTTCCTCGGCTATCTTCACGAGTTTCACCTTTAACTTTTGTTGTGCTTCTTTATTCCCAAATGCTATCTTCCTCTTTCTTGTTATCTCTTTCTTGTTCTTTGCATTTCCTTTCATGACTTTCATTGGTTTGCCGTTTTTAGCTTCTTTTTCCTCTTCTTCCAACTCTTCATCATCATCATTTGATTCTTCTTGTCCTTCTTCTTCGGATTAAGATTAAACTTTTAGTTCTTCATGAACTATTTTCTTGTGTTTCACCTTTCTTTGTGTTTCTTCATTTGCACTCTTGTTCTTCCTCTTTCTTGTTGCCTCTTCTTCAATTATCGTATTGTTCTTCGCATTTCTTTTTGGTTACGTAGCTTTCTCAATCTCTTGCGTGCCCTTTTCATCTTGCTTCTTCTTTATCCTTGGTGATCTTATGCATTATGTCTTCTCAACTTTGAGTTCAACACTTATTATAGTTAGCATTCATATTTTCATAGTAGAAATGTACATAACCATCAAAAAATCTTTTTTATGGATTAACTACTCTTGTTTATCCTTTTTTATTTGGATCAACTGTTGTTGTTTACACTAGTGGAAAATGGGTTTTTTGAGTCTGTTTGGGCTTTATAAAAACGACTTCCTAGTGCTTTCTTTATAAATATAGCTTCTGATGGTAGACGTTTTTATAAAAAAACCAAGGAAAAGTGATTCGAGCTCCGGCGGAAGTCTTAATATTAGAGGGTAATTTTGTAAATAGAAATACCTTCTAGAAGGAGTATAATTAAGACTGTGAACGGAAGAATTTTCTATAGAAATTGCAATCTTATTCTTCAATCTCACTTTTCTCTATTTCATTTCTTTCGGTCCTCTCTCCCATTTCCGATTCCATTTTTTTTATCTCTGTACCTGCTTCATCTTCTTCTCCATCTCTAACTTAAGAAATCCCAAACATTGAAATTCAGAAATTAGCAAACCCTTCTCTTGATTCCTCATTTTTCTGCAATCCCACTAAGTTGTAGATCTGAAACCCCAACCGCATCCCTCAATTGCATCAAGTAAATTTATGATTTTCCAACTTCGTTAAGGTTTTAATTTCTCGTTATCAATCGATTCTCGTTACTAATCGATCTTTCTATTTCTTTTTTCAATTTCATTTATGTTTGGGTTTTAATTATTTTTGTGCTTTTTGATGTTAGGGTTTTCTGCAGTTGGAGTTCTTCTTCAACGATTCTCGTTTTAAAACTTCATTAGGTAAATTTGCGATTTAGCAAAATTAATTTTCTTTTGTGGCTTTTTTCAATTTCTTTGGTGTTGAGGCTTGAATATTTTTCTGTTTTTTTTTTTAATGTAAAAAACTTTCATGTTTAGTTGGATCTACAGATATAACATCTCCATCAATATCTGATTTGATTTAGAACTATTAAGTAATTTTTGGTATTTAGTGTTAAGAAATTTTGTTTTCATTTTTGTTTTTTGAAGTTTGGGTTTCATGTTTTTGTTTAGTGGTTTTTTGGGTTTCATTGTTTGATCTCATTTTGGGAAATTTTTGTAGAAATTGAGAATTTTTGATTCCTGTTTTTGTTGGAGTAACTAAGCTTTCTTGTTATACAGGTCCATATCCTTAAGAATGTCCAATAGGAGGAACTTGACCTTCTTTGATGTATCTGGGTTCATTGCTTGCTATTCAGATTACTAAGGTTTGTTGTCCTTCATATTTTATGCTTAAGTTATGATGATAGGTTCCTTTTAATACGTTGCAGCTAGGTCAAATGCGTTTTTGCACATAAAGATAAATGGCATTGTTCTCAACTTCACCCAGTTCATGCGCTTTAACTGGTTTATAACATCTTGCAAAGTGATCTCTATTTCATTAAAATTTTTTAAAATTACCAATTGGCCAATAAGTTATTAGTTATTAGTTATATTTTTATTCTAAAATTATTGCAAAGCCTTGATTTTTTTTTTCTGTTTATCTAAATTGATGCATATTCTCCAAAGCCCAAGCTTGGAGAAGTGATTTATTTGAATTTTTAAGTGCCTAAGGATGAACTTGGTTTCCTTACTATTAATGACGTTTCTGCAGAGTTTATTTGTACTTAACATGTCCTACAAACTTGGTGCAATATAGGATAACACGGTTGCTCTTTCATACATAAGCATCTTTTAGATGATTTTAGGGGGAAATCCCCGAATCCTTTACTAATTGGTACTGCCACATGTGTCCCTTTTTGAAGGCCCAAAGCTAGGACATAGGAATCTCTCTTCTGAATTTAAATCTACTTAACGGTCTCATCATGTAACTGCTCCATGTAGCCTTGATCATCTTCTGAATTTAAACTGGCCTAGTTTCAGTTGTAATCTCCAGTTTAGAAATTTCTGTGTGGTCTACTTTTTAATACTAGCTTATTTTGCGTCGACATTTTAAACTGACCTAGTTTATAGGGAACTGTCGATGTATTATGTGGTGAGCCTCCCTGCCAAGGTATAAGTGGTTTCAATAGTTACAAGAATATTGAGGAGCCTTTGAAGGACCTGAAGAATTATCAGCTGTAAGTGTTTATGGACATTATCAAGTTTCTCTGGTTCGCGTTGACGGAGAATGTTGACATAATGTGAATGAAGGGTGGTTACCTTGGTAACCTAGATGTTATCTGATTGCTTAGTCATGATTTAGTTCTAGTGATTCAGATCAAATATTAAGATTCAGTCTTGTTGGTTACTAGACTTGGCCATATGTGGACCTTTAAGCCATTGTATGTCCTCCATGCAATGAAACCCGCGCTATTTGGGTATATTGTAGTTTAAGAGCCAGTAATGATATTTTTTATCAACCTGCAACTTGAGATCGTAACTAGATTTCGATTTTGAACAACCAGAACATTCCTTACAGTTTCTGTATGTTAATATTCAACAATAGTGGAAACTGTTAGTGGAAACTTCAAACAGATTATTATTTGGTTTCAGTGGGTTTACACGACTTTGAGAGTATTACTTGACGTTTATCCCTGTTTAATAGTGAAAATTTCTACTTGTGTGCAATGAGCTGGTGTTATTTTGTACATAATAGGTTGATTGATTCTCAGAAGTTGATCATTTTGAATGTTTTATTTCAGGTCAGAGACAAAGAAGGGTCGAAAAAATAGAGCACCAGGGAAAATTGTAACCTCGATTAAAATGGTTTTCAAGTTCATTAGTTGTGCTTTCATCCGATCATATGTCTTCTAATTTCACTGAGAAATAGACATCAAAACCATTTTGGTTTCATGCAGGTGCATCTAGGACAGAAAATATGACGTAATTGTGCATTCACTCTTTCAACTTGGAGGATTACTAGTAGGTTCTCATGATTATCATAAAATTTTTACGAGTGATGCTAGTATTGCATTAGAATATCTTGTCCTTCGCGAGGAGTACTTGAACAAGAGTCCTTTTTTTTTGAAATCACTAGCGGCTACTGTTCCTATACTCTGGGTACTGTTGGTGGCAATTATGGTGAGTCCACTTTGGAGTTACTCTCGTATGCATTGTTGTTTGAGTCATGTAGATAATCTTGCAGGATTACGTTTCTTCGATATATACTGAAGCATATTGTAACATTGGATACCTTGGTTTATATGGCTGACAATCAAAAGGAGTAGATTGCTCATTTTGAGCATTGTGGGATTTATCTAAAGTATTTTGAAGATATTGTGATCTTGAAGGTTCTCCAGTTTCGAGTATTCATTTTATTTTTGGTGCAATTGTTGTAGGATGATACACATGGCTCCATTCAGCGATGTGTATTTGGATGTTGAAGTAGCAAATAAGGTAATTGATTTCTCTTTTGTACATTCTTGTTTAAGTTTCTTTCATGTGTTGATTTGTAGATAGCTTACTTGATGTTTGTATCATATGTATGAATTTACATGTGTGTTTTAGTTGTTGAGCATATGATCAATTATATTGGCAGGTTTGGCATAATTTCCTGTCTTTGTGAGAACCATTCATGCTATGCTGTCAGAACTTTGTTGTTAAACTTCTAATGCCCAAACTTATTTTGATGCAGGTATACTATTCCGATCAGTTGGGCAGCTCAGTTCATCTTTTTGCCGGTTTTAATTTTTATTTCATTGTGTGTAGGTTGGTTTCCACCAAATGTAAGAACATACATTTTTAAGAACTTAAAATGGTGTGGATTCAGTAGTTGTGTAGAAATTTTTGGGGTTTTGACCCAAGTCTCGGCTCAATTCACATGTGAATTCAGTCTGTTGTACAACAAATTTCAGATTTGAATTGAATGGTGAATGTTTTGATTAGTTTATGAGATGAGCTTCTAATTTCAATTTAATTAGTTTTTAATCTTAAGTTCAGTCAGAAATAAGTCAGACGATTCAGATTTTATGAAATAGGTCCACTCAGAAATATCAGTTAGACTGGGATTCAGACGAATCAGCTAATTCTAAAATTATTCAGATCAGCTTTTGTGTTCTTTAATATAAAAATAAAACGTCTGTCAGGATCAGTTTATAATGATGGACTGATGAAGGAAGACGTAATTTTAAAAATTAAAGGAATTTCAAAAGCAGTCTTTTCGGAAAATAAGACTACTGGATTGGGGCTCCCAAAAGCAGTCCTTTTTAGAGGTATTAGGGCTTTTTCTGCCAGACTTTTTTTTTTGCATTTTCCACTAGTGTTATCCCCTGCATTGGATCAGTTTTACTGTTGATCCCTTTCATTTGCAAAGATATCTAAAATTCCTTGAAACACATAACAGTTGAACAACTTTGCATACAATGGATCAACTTTTATTATTTATCCTATTTTTACTTGGATCAAGCCGTTGTTGTTTATCCCCTACATTGGATCAACTTCTCTGTTGATCCATTTTTTTTGGATAAACTACTGTTGTTGATACAAAAAATATTTAAAAATCCTTCAGAAACACATTTTCACCCATTAACAGTAGAACAAATTTTCATACAATGGATCAACTTGTATTGTTTATCCTTTTTTTATTTGGATCAACTGCTATTGTTTATCCAATTTTTATTTGGATCAACTACAATTGTTTATACAATAATACTAAAACTCCTTCAGAATCACATTTTCATCCATCAATACTTATCAACAGTAGATCGAATTTGCATCTGAGCAAAACAATACTTAAAGTTTGAATAGAAATATCAATTTTCAACATGATTAGTATATATAACCTACACAGATTTGACGAGATATCATTTCCTAACACAAATATCCCAGGAACACTAACCAAAACTAAAAAATAACTAAACAAGACCAAAATCAAACCTAATCAGTAAATTGCAGTGTGAAAATCAACCAAATACAAACATATAACTATTACATTATCAAAATCAAGACTAAAAGATACATGCATCAATTGAATCTGACATCAATTAAATCTCAAGAACTCTAACCAAAAATCAAAACAAGATCAAAATCGAAAGTGTTTTTACCTGTTCAAATTCAATTCTTCAGTGAAATCAAATTGTTGATGGTGGATTTTCGTTTAAGGTTAAATTTGTAAATAACCAGAAAAACCATGCGCTGACATCTTGTAAAAGATAAAGCCATGTATAAGTGTTGGAAACTCCCTCACTTGATTCACCAAGAATGGAGCATGTAGCAACAATCTCATTAAGTGAATACATGAAATTCCTCCAGGTTGGAGCATGTAGCAACAATCCCTTCCATGTGAATTTCATATCGGCCTTGTATTTCTATTACTCATTATCGAGTGTGGCATGACGGCATGACGAGTGTTACTCTTATAGAGTGACACGAACCTCCAAGTACTATAATGAAACCATGTACGAAATACCCGTCAGGCTGACTCTCGGTGTGTTATACTAGCCCGATTGAGCCCTCTCGGTGTGTTATATTAGCCCGATTGAGCATCCGGACTATTTATGTCGGTCCGGATATGATCTGATCGCGATCATCCAACTCCATAAGCATGATTGGATGACCACAGATCAATTCCATCACCCCAAGCATGGTATGGAATACCCACGGCCTTAGCTTGCCAAAACAAAACCGTTCATACCAAGCATTATGACGGAAAACCCTAAATTAGGGTTTGCGGCATATTACATGTCTTGCAAAACAGTCTCATCCATCCATCTTCGCAGTGCGGACGAAGGGTGTAGATGTAGACTCAAAAGGCCTGGAGCATGTCAACACGATCACCGTGGGACCGCCTACACACTTGACCAATCGGTCAAGACCAACAATGTTTGGCCGTGACAAAATCGTCACCCAAACAAGGGGTAGCGCAGGCTTTGAAAGCCAAATTAGGGTTTCAAGCCATCACGCGCGTCCATCTTCTCCGGCACGAATGGAGGGTCACAGATTAGATTAAGCAGGTCCGGTCATACCAGCATGACCACCGTGGGCCCATCTACCTCCTCATGCGGTCGGCCAAGGCATATCACGCCTGGTTAATCCCAAAACGCACGTCAAACTTGCATAGTCACACCTCCCAAATTGCAAACTAATCTCGACCGCTCAACTTCACCGGATGATTTGAGTGGCTTAGATCACGTTTTCATGGGATAGTCAGGTATAGGTGTGAACACCAGCTTACCACCTACACGCTGGTATGATCGACCAAGACCGACCAAGAATGGGTCGTCTTGAAACGCGTGCCCAAACTAGGGATGTCACGCCGGTTTCCAACTCCTTTGCGGCAAGGGATTTACTGCAAAACCTATCTCAACCACTCCTCTTTGACGGTCAAATTGAGTGGCCTAGATCGCACCTTCATGGGACATCGAGACATGGGCGTGTACACCGGCATGCCATCAACATCCACTTAATCGGTCCTCTCCAAAATCCTTCCCATGCTTGGTTTCGACCAAGCTGAAGAATGATGCTTGCGCACCTCTTCAAAAACCCTAGTATACATTAACGGTCGCAGATGAGTGTCTCAAACATCATCTCATCCGTTCAACTTCACCAGCTTGGTTATACGAGCCACAGTCAGGAGTTATTTGGTTAGTGAGGAGTCATTACCCATCACTTTACCACACTCGTAATGCAATACCTGCATAAAATACACACGATACTTCACCAGTATCGACTTCTTGAATAACACAGTTATTCAATTCAGCATTACATGCTATCTCTCGTGGATCCACGATCCACACATTCCAGACATCAATCATGTCACAAATCGGGGGATACATCTGGGGTATTGGTGCAGCGGTTTACAGCGTGCAGCGTGCAACGCGCCATCACAAGAACGTGTCAGGACGTCATGGACGGTTAGAGATGAACTGGAGAAGTGGGCAAGACTGGTCGTGTATCACCAACGCACAACTCCACTACTCCATCATTCCACTTTCTCCACTTCCCACGAGAGACGTGAATGAGGCTCAAATGACTTGTATAAATAGGTTTTCCGCCTATTTCCAAAAACAAGAAAAACGAGACAGAAAATCAACACCTAGAGCCTCCTTACATTAACCGTAAGCCTGCTCATTCTTCCGTCACAAGTCATAAGCAAGCCAACACCTTCACAATCTCAACACCTTCTTCGCTTCCCTCCCTAAGATCAACCCCATCTCCTTCACTTTGTGACCAAAAACAAGTCTGGAACGGCCATTTCTTGGTTTAGGCCGGACTTGCACAGATTGATCTCTCGAATCTACAAGCACTCATCGCGTAGTGCATTTGTTTAGGGTTTAGATTCATTCCTCATCCACACCCCAAATTACTAAATTCTGCAGGAGTAGTTTTCACCCATAAACAATTGGCGACCATAGTGGGAGATTAATCTCTCGGTTGTGAAGTCAATTTCTTTGAAAATCCAATTCAATTTCATCAATTTCAAAAAGGGTAGATCTTAGAACCAATTCAATCCGCAATTCATTCCAAGATGGTGGAACTGAGGTCCGGATCAGCAATCAACTCTGATGGAGCTAGCATGGATAACACTTCCGGTGTTGATGTACCCGTCAGTGGAGCTACAGCGGTCAATACATCTCGTGGAGCTGTCACTTCTATCACCAACACTAAGCGGAGCAGGAAACATTCCAGTAGGTGTAACGCCTCCCATCACCAGCCGGAGGCAGCGCAAATCCCGGCGTCTCCTCAAGCGTAACGCCTCCGGTGATCACCCCGAGAGCAACGACGTTCACTCCTTCATCGGGACGGGAGCAGGATGCACAAGAGAGGAGGACCACCGTCTGTTACCGTTGCGGACTTGATGGAGAAACAGGAAGTTCTTGCTAAGACTCAAACAGATATGGCCGCAACTCAGAAGGAGGTACTCACTTTCCTCAAGACCTTGGCTGAACGATTGCCGCGGGATTCACGTCAATCTTTGGAGCCAACAAGAGATGCCTTCAATTCACCCAGAGCGGGCGTTTCCACTCGGGACGAGCTCGTGTTGCTCCCTGAATGTTCAAGAGGAAGGGACCAGCCACCCAACTTCATCACACGTGAGGATCTAGAACGACTCCTTCAAAGCCGAGGCAAAGGAAATCGACGGATGCACACCAACACCAACCTCCATACCCTCAAGATATGCAACGGATCCCTCTTCCAAGAGGATACACCTCTCCCGATTCTCCCTCTACGACGGTCTCGGTAATGCTCGTGAACATGTTTCTCGATTCTTGGAATCCTTAGGGAACATGAATACAATCATGTTCTGCGCCTCAAAGAATTCTCGAAGTCACTTACGGGGAGGGTGTACACCTGGTACAACAACATCGCACCTAACAGCATATCCAATTGGAACGAGATGGTCAGTGCTTTCTATAGAAAGTATTTCTTCGTGTCTGAACAGATCACCTTTTCAGACCCAGGGAGACTTCTTCAACGGAACAACGAACATCCCAACGATTTCGTTAAAAGGTTCAGAACCCAAGCGCTAGATTGTCACGACCCAAACGTCACCGAACGACAATTGGTAGAGTTATGCATCAATGGGATGATACACATATACGCGCTCTGCTAGAGAATCTGGGCTTTCAAACGTTCTCTGAACTCCACGAAGTTGCAAAACGTTCAACAACAAGCTGCCGGTACTACTAGAAAGAACCAGAGTTGTTGAAGTGAAGAATTGCATGAAAGCCGAGGAAGCAGGCGTCTTACGAACAAACAATACAACACTGGTCCTTCTGTGAGTGTAGTAGGCGGAGGAGAAAAAGGGAAAGCTTCGATGGGGGAACAACAAACCAAGCGAGCATCCCCGGCACACAAGACTTAAATCTCGAAAGAACAGACAAAACTCCTGCGCAAAACACTAAAGACACGGGTTTTCCTTTTCCTATGAATGAAGTGATAGAGCTCTTGGAAGCGTGGATCCAAGGCAGCGCCAGTAAAGCTGCCCCTATCGGGCGTCCTCCGACCAGGAAGAAATGGCAGATCCCAGATACTGTTGCTACCACGGTTCGTCCATCATCCAACTAAAGATTGCAACAGGTTGAAACAAATATTCGGGGAAAAGGTAGAGACAGGGGAACTCCGGCTTGGAAACGAAGGTGTTCATAGAGATCCTCTACCTATCGAAACTGCATGATTTCTCGGGATTACTGTTCGCAAGACCGTACAATCTATGATGGAGCGCATATGTGAAATCTTGTACTTCTCCAAAGGACAGCGTCAAGACATATTTGACCCCTCAACCACGTTGTGTCGGGGAGGCGTTTGCATCCGATGTGATCCGGGAATCCATCTTTCTGAAAGACATGAGCAATGGAACCGGGGACTCCTAACCGTCACTCGTTTGAGAAACATTGAGTTCGATAACGCGTTGATCGACACGGCTTCAGAATTTAATATCATTATTGTCAAGACCTTGATAGCGGCAAAGGTCTCAAAGCAAAAAGCTACTCGTTATCCAACTGTGGTCAGGGATTCAGGAGGAGAACTCAGAGATTCATATGGATACATCGACCTTGAAGTCAAATTGGGAGATGCCTCAACACAAGCAAAGTTCTACGTAGTCAAAGATCATCCCAACTACGACATGATCCTAGGGCGCTCTTGGATGTATGACAACAAAGCCATCTTTGAAGTCATCCTCTACATTTCGATACACTGAAAGAGTCTCCAACACGCTGCTGGACCACCCGATGATTGTCACGCTGCCGCACTGACAACTTGCCAATATGACACAACTTCCTGGAGAGAGCCTTTCGGCATACACTGAGAAAGGTTCCGGTCTCAAGTAAGTCTCATCACGCAACTCTCCTCGCAACCTACGCCCCTTATTCGGACAAGTCCTGGGGACTGGCTCCAACCAACAAACCAACCCCGGCTAGGAGATGTGAATGGGAAGACGGCCCTTTCAAGCGTTTCATCAAGAGCATAGAAGCTGTCTTGGTCAAAGACGATAAGGCCAAGACCCAAGTATCTACACGACCAAACCCATTTGGAATTGGAGACTTGGTGACGAAGGCGACTACATTCAATGTTGGAAGCATGACGGTGAAGATGACCACTCCACCTGACTCACCCACCGAAAGAGAAGATGAACCGTGCACAGTAGCGGATGTTATCCTAGGCGGCTACTGCAAACTCATCAACGCTGATAACCTGGAGGGAATAACAATTCACTCACGATGGCTCAAACCTTACCGAACTTAAGATACTGTGCTACCACTTTCCAACATCCTCCACACCTTAAAACGTTGTGCTATATTTTCCAGCGTGTTTCCTTTTACAGTTTCATGTCATATTTATAATCCCTCCAGAAAATGATTGCAATACTTGCATCCATAGTTAGGGTTTCAATTTTCAATTTTCAATTAAAGCATCATTTTTCATCGAGAACCTCTCCACTCCTAAAGACACAAAGTCTGAGTCGGCTAAATCAACTTGGAGCAAGAAAGGAAACCCTAGGCAAACATTTCGCGGAAGAAGGAAATAGAAACGTGTGCGCAAGAAGTGATTTGAGCCATCTCTGCCCTTTGACAAAGCCGGGAAGATCTTGCATCAAGAGTACAGTCTGTGGATATTCCGCTATAATATTATTTCTTTTACCATTGAGAATCACGTGTGAAGGCACACTCTAGCACTTTGAGGAGTTTCAATTCCAGTTTTGACAAAAGGATTATAAAAAAAAAAGAGAAAAAACTTTTGTTCAAACAATAAAACGAAAGAAAACTTGAACTCAGCTGCCACTGAGTACAAGGAAGATATTCAAATGTACGGAACATGCTTGGAAAAGAAAGAAGGAAAATTCTAATCGCCAAGAGAGTCAGCCTCACCTGCATCACCGTCAGATTCTGCTCCATCACCTGTTGATGCGCCTCCCTTCGAATCTTCCTCAGTTTCTGCATCAGGCATCTCCGCAGCACCACGCTCCATCCTAACATCATCAGCAGGAGCATCAAAAGGCACATCAACATCAGGAGCCGCGCAGGTTGCTTTCAAATGTTCAGGTTCGTCTGTATCGGAATCAAGGATTATCACGCCGTTCTGGATCGGGTAATCACACTTTTCTTCATTCAGAGGTCGTTCATGCTCAACTCTCCGCCTCTTCAACCGCGCTGCAAACCTCTCGCCCTTAAGCTTACTAGCGTCTCAACGTTTCTTCGCGCCTCCACGCTCCTCCATGTCAATTATAGCTGAAAGAGCACGTATACATCCTCACGGCAATACGAAGGTGTGGGATAGACATCCCCTGTATAGCACGGCCGACTTCGCGAAGTGGAAGATCGATCTTAGCCATTACTTCATCGTGCGCATGGTTTTCGGGCTTGTCCTTCAAAACTTCTTTACGGGAAGCAACGGAATGAGCGTCCACCGCTTCCATGATAAAGCTGCAAAGGAGAGGAGGTTATGAGCACACAAAAAAAAAAAAAAAAAAGATCATCAAATCTATCGATCAGTTAATCAGGAAATCAGAGCAGTACCTGAGATATTGAATAAACGACCACGTGAGATGATTCTTTATAATCTCACAAGTCGTGAGAATCCCGAAAAGGAAAGAAGTCTTTACTTACCACCTATGAAGGCTGCTAATTCGGGATAACAATCGACAAGGCTTATCGGATATAACTGAGGAAAGCCGTATATGATGAAAGAAGTATACCTGAAGGAGCGGCCGAGCTCAGACATGTACAAGAGGAAACAAGGCGACTCACCAGTTCAAGTCCTGCTTCCTTCGCATCCCTAATCAAGACCAACCAGTTCCAGGGAAACGCCTGACAATGTGAAGCTATCCGGTAAATATGTATTCACTCTAGCTTGGTCATTTCAGTATGTCACCATCTCATGCCTACCACACAATAGTGTAACCATTGTGTGCTAGGCAGGGGACTTAATGTTGATGGTGGATTTTCGTTTAAGGTTAAATTTGTAAATAACCAGAAAAACCATGCGCTGACATCTTGTAAAAGATAAAGCCATGTATAAGTGTTGGAAACTCCCTCACTTGATTCACCAAGAATGGAGCATGTAGCAACAATCCCATTCTGTGAATACATGAAATTCCTCCAGGTTGGAGCATGTAGCAACAATCCCTTCCTGTGAATTTCATATCAGCCTTGTATTTCCTGTACTCATTATCAGTGTGGCATGACGACTGAGTGTTACTCTTATAGAGTAACACGAACCTCCAAACACTATAATGAATCATTATCAGTGTGGCATGACGACTGAGTGTTACTCTTATAGAGTGACACGAACCTCCAAGCACTATAATGAAACCATATACGAAATACCCATGACGGTGACTCTCGGTGTGTTATACTAGCCCGATTGAGCCCCTCTCGGTGTGTTATATTAGCCCGATTGAGCATCCAGGATTGATCAGTATCGATCCGGATATGATCGATCGCAGTCATCCAACTCCATAAGCATGATTGGATGACCACAGATCAATTCCATCACCCCAAGCATGGTATGGAATACCCACGGCCTTAGCTTGCCAAAAGAAACCGTTCATACCAAGCATTATGACGGAAAACCCTAAATTAGGGTTTGCGGCATATTACATGTGCTGCAAAAACAGTCTCATCCATCCATCTTCGCAGGTGCAGACGAAGGGTGTAGATGTAGACTCAAAAGGCCTGAAGCATGTCAACACGATCACCGTGGGACCGCCTACACACTTGACCAATCGGTCAAGACCAACAATGTTTGGCCGTGACAAAATCGTCACCCAAACAAGGGGTAGCGCACGGCTTTGAAAGCCAAATTAGGGTTTCAAGCCATCACGCGCGTCCATCTTCTCCGGCACGAATGGAGGGTCACCCAGATTAGATTAAGCGAGTCCGGTCATACCCGGCATGACCACCGTGGGCCCATCTACCTCCTCATGCGTTCGGCCAAGGCATATCACGGTGGTTAATCCCAAAACGCACGTCAAACTTGCGTAGTCACACCTCCCAAATTGCAAACTAATCTCGACCGCTCAACTTCACCGGATGATTTGAGTGGCTTAGATCACGTTTTCATGGGATAGTCGGTATAGGTGTGAACACCCGACTTACCACCTACACGCTGTATGATCGACCAAGGCCGGCCAAGAATGGGTCGTCTTGAAACGCGTGCCCAAACTAGGGATGTCACGATTGGTTTCCAACTCCTTTGCGGCAAGGGATTTCTGCCGCAAACTGATCTCAACCACTCCTCTTTGCCGGTCAAATTGAGTGGCCTAGATCGCACCTTCATGGGACAGTGAGACATGGACGTGTACACCTTTGCATGCCATCAACATCCACTTAATCGGTCCTCTCCCAAAATCCTTCCCATGCTTGGTTTAGACCAAGTCAAGAGTGATGCTTGCGCACCTCTTCAAAAACCCTAGTATACATTAACGGTCGCCGAGATGAGTGTCTCAAACATCATCTCATCCGTTCAACTTCACCGGACTTGGTTATACGGCCCTGGTCAGGGAGTTATTTGGTTAGTGAGTCATTACCCATCACTTTACCACACTCGTAATGCAATACCTGCATAAAATACACACGATACTTCACCGTGTCGACTTCTTGAATAACACGGTTATTCAATTGAGCGATTACATGCTATCTCTCGTGGATCCACGATCCACACATTCCGGACATCAATCATGTCACAAATCGGGGATACATACTTTGGGTATTGGTGCAGCGGTTTACGGCGTGCGGCGTGCAACGCGCCATCAAGAACGTGTCGGGAAGTCATGGACGGTTAGAGATGAAGCTGGAGAAGTGGGCAAGACTGGTCGTGTATCACCAACGCACAACTCCACAACTCCATCATTCCACTTTCTCCACTTCCCACGAGAGACGTGAATGAGGCTCAAATGACTTGTATAAATAGGTTCTCCGCCCTATTTCCAAAAACAAGAAAAACAGAGAACAAAAATCAACACCTAGAGCCTCCTTACATTAACCGTAAGCTGCTCATTCTTCCGTCACAAGTCATAAGCAAGCCAACACCTTCACAATCTCAACACCTTCTTCGCTTCCCTCCCTAAGATCAACCCCATCTCCTTCACTTTGTGACCGAAACAAGTCTGGAACGGCCATTTCTTGGTTTAGGCCGGACTTGCACAGTTGATCTCTCGAATCTACAAGCACTCATCGCGCATTCATTTGTTTAGGGTTTAGATTCATTCCTCATCCACACCCCAAATTACTAAATTCTGGCAGAGTAGTTTTCACCCATAAACACAAATAAAACTTAATTAGCCTTCATTCGATACTTTACGTTGATGAGGAAAGATATTCTTTCTGTTTGTTGATGAAACGAAATGTAACTATGTTAACTTTCAGTTTCTGTTAGTGGATTTATTCAACCGGATCGATTTTAAGTAACGGCTAGGTATTGATGTTTGATTATGAGTAATGGCGAGTGGATTTATTCCATGAATTTCAGTTTTTTTTTTTACGGTTTCGATTTTGAGATAGTGGGAGCGATTGAAACGAGGGAGAGAAGAGTGAGTTGGTGAGAGAAACCGTAACTGAAAATGAGGAGTTATTGTGTCCGATCTAGTATTAAGTGAAATATATAGGGAAGGCATTTCAGTAATCTAATAATTCTGGATTTTTATTCCTAAAATTGGTAGGGATATATTTATTTTGGGAAAGGATATATTTGTTGGGTTATAAAAGTAGGGACATATAAATAATGTACCCTATATGTATTGTGTGATAAGGATATTTTTGTAGCCCATCAAAACAAGGGATACTTATATAATTACCACAAACATTAAGGGTATTTATGTCCTATTTCTCTCTTTTCATAAATTCAAATAACGGTGGGTTCGATAGAAACTAAAAATGAGACAATGGGCGTGAGCCTAACTTGGGCTTAATGTGTGGACCCCAAAGAAACATGGTTAGTACTTAGTACCAGCTAAATGGGAAATGTCTGAATGAGTCAATGTCTTTCTCCTTTCTAGTATCCTCTGTAACATGACTAATTTTGGTGGTCTGTCCTATGCTTTGAGCGACCGCGGCCGCCTTTCTATGGTGGTGAACCACCACCTTGCAGATGTGGTATCAGGTTGAGTATTTAACTCACCAGAATTTATGCATAAAACACCTAGTACTTAGTCGGAACTTCATATTTGTTTTTATTATGAATTGTGGAGACCTCGTTCCCAACAATCGGAGCAAGTGATTTCCTTTAACAGCGCGTTTAGTTCAAGGAATTGGATTCTGTAATCAATTTGGGGAGTGTGTTGTGACCAATTCCTTGAACCAAACGGTCCAAACCAACTCTATGTAATTGAGAATTTTGATTTCTAGGAATCCAATTCCCCCAAAATAATAGATTTCCATTGCATTGGTCTAGTAGTGTAATGGAATTGGATTGAGAATATTATCTATATACCCTTACTATGGAGGTCCTTGCAAAAATACCCTTATGAACTTTACAAATGCCCCTAAGCATAATACATTACTAAAATACCCTTTCTTTTATAGTGTATATATACAAAACTATTAACCACTATTAAAAAAAAAAAAAAAAAAAAAAAAAACACTACCTCTCTCTTGCCTACCATCACTGTCCACCGCCAACTACCACCACCATTGTCCACCGCCGTGCACCACCACCAACCACCACCACCGACGACCACCATTGTCCACCACCGCCACATCGCCACCACCGCCAACCACCGCCGACGACCACCGCCAACCACTGTCCACCACCGCCAACCACTGTCCACCACCGCCAATCGCCACTACTATCCACCACCATCGCCGCCACCCACCACTGCCGCTGTCCACCACCGCCGTCGCCACCCACAACCACCATAACTGTCCACCACCTCCAACAACAACCACCACTGTCCACCACCGCCGCCACCCACCGCCGCCGCTTACAACCACCATAGCTGTCCACCACCGCCAACAACCACCACCAATGAACACCACCATCGACCACCGCCGTCGCAACTAGCATAAAAACCATAGTGAAGGCAACTAGCACAAAGTTGCCTTCCACATGTGGAGTCAACTTGCTGAAGTTGTCTCCAAAAGTGAAGGCAACTAGTTCAAGTTATCTCTAATAAATATTGTGTACAGGAACAAGTTGCAAAACAAAAATGGGTCCAACTAGCTCAAGTTGTCTCTGAATCTTAGGCAACTAGCTCAAGTTGTCTTCAAAAGTGAAGGCAACTAGCACAAAGTTTTCTTCAAAAGTGAAAGCAACTAGCGGAAGTTGTCTTCATATATGGAGGCAACTATCACAAGTTGTCTCCAAAAAATAAAAATTGTACACAAAAAAATGAACCTAGTGCGAGTCGAACACACATATTCTGACATATAGTCAGTTGTGCTACCATTGCACCACAAATTCATGCATAACACAAGGTAACATGCATGAAAATCTACCTGGTTTGGCGAAAACAAACGCACATATACCAGCTGAGCATCCATCAGTGAGCTCAAATTGACAACCGTATGCAAACCCAGCTCTATTGGCCAAGCTTCAGCTGCAACATCAAACTGTTCTGCACTTCACTTCAACTCCCATTCCAGTCCACCCTTTTGCTGCAATTCTATAGCTTCGTAACCAACCCATTGAATCACCAACAAAACTAGCTCTCAGCACCCTTCATCATTTACTGCAGCTTCACAGACAGTAACAATCAGATCCTGTAATCATTCATACCACCAATGCCGATCACCAGCATGAATAAATCACAACAAAACCATCTTAATTCTTACCCTGATTTCTTCATATTCATACTCAGTTTCTTCCATTCCTCATTTACATATTCAGTTATCTTCAAAACAAGGCAACTAGCCCAAGCTGTCTCCAAATGAAGTAGTAATAAGTGTTGCGACATCACTGGCTCGAATCTGTAAAAATAATAAGGGACCCGAACTGAATTGCAACTACTCAATCTCTTGGATATCTCTTTGTTGCAAAAAATCATATCAAAATCACATTCGATAGACAGATAAATGGTAACACTGACCAAACAAGTCGATAATTGCTAACTATTTTCTTAAAAAATGGAGCCAACTAGATCAAGTTGCTTTCGAATCTGGAATCAACTAGCTCAAGTTGCTCCCAAATCCAGAAGCAACTAGCTCAAGTTGCCTCCAAAAGGGGAAATCAACTTTCCCAAATTGTTCCCAAAATCTAGAGTCCAAATTCAGTCATCGCATATGGCATATTGCAGACAATTATTTTCAAGTGTACAAGATAAAAACCTGGTTCTTCTGCCTGATCAGACTCTTTGATATCCATACTACATGGCTCCCGCTTTCTCTTTAACTTGGTTGTTAATAACACATCTATTGTTTGCATCCCGTCTGATACACAACTAACACAGAACACAAACCCCAAACCATAAACAGTAAGAACTAGAATTCGAGCATAATAAGCCATAAAAAAGAAAGAAGCATTTATATGAATCACATGATCAACAATAATATATATGCTGCAATTACAAAGAACCAATATATACCAACTACATAGACATACGTATATAGAATACCTCAGAGCTAAAACTGGTCTGGGATTCCGACAAATTTCTTTGAGCCAGCCAAAAGCCTGGACTTTGAAATGAACAACGCTGCATCAAGACTAGAGCTGGCAAACAAGCTGAAACCCGCGGATTAAACCGTGCCCGGCCCGTAAAAACCCGTACCCGGCTCGGCTGGTTTCTAAACAAGCCGGGTTAGGGTTAGGGTTAGGGAAATGTCGGCTTGTAGGAAAACGGGTAAACCAGGACCGGAGCGTATATCCGCGGGTTCAAACTGTTAACCCGTGTACAATCCATGAGTGGTAAGTTTTACTTAATATCCACTGTCGGATCATCTTGGATTAATCCTACTCGCACGTTTAAGATATAAAAGAAAGAAAAACCCTAGCAGACAGAAGATCTCATCTCTTTTCCTATTTCTTTTCTTTGTTCTTCCTATTGTGGTTGCGCCTCCTCACCAGTCACTAGACTCACCACCTCCATCTTTCTTGTGTTCTTCTTTTCTTTCTTCTTCTCTTCTCACAAAACACAAATCAGTCATGCATATTCATTGACAGACGACGCTTCACCATCGGTCCACCGCCGCTTCACAAAACTCATTTTCTTTTGAATTTTCAGGGTTTTGATTTTCGATGAGTTCTGAGTTTGAAACGAAAACAATGAAGAACAGGAGATGGGGGATTGATTTGAAGTGGTTAACGGTGATTGTGTGCATGTTTAGACGGGTACTGGTGATTTTGGAAGAACATGAGATCAGATGTAGATGGATTTGTTAAAGTCTGTTGAAGAATGGGTCTCGAATTG
Organism: Papaver armeniacum; assembly: GCA_023531295.1. Taxonomy (NCBI): domain Eukaryota; kingdom Viridiplantae; phylum Streptophyta; class Magnoliopsida; order Ranunculales; family Papaveraceae; genus Papaver; species Papaver armeniacum. The sequence goes on along the minus strand of JAJJWW010009301.1, from coordinate 7,539 downwards.
ATTCGAAGTTTGGATGGAAAATCAGATGGGATAAATTGAAACGGATTTGGGGATTTGAGGTTGCTGCCGATGTCAATTTCAGGCAATAAAGACAGGGGATCTCGAGGCTGAAAAAATGGTGGTTGCTCTTGGTGTTTGAAAAGTTGGGTTGAGCTGGATACTGAAGTTAGCATCAAAGATTTGAATTTGAAGAAAATTGATGTTTCCATGACTGGTTATGGTATTGTTTCAATTGATTTTGTGTTGGTGATTTAGGTGAGTGAGATGATGGTGTTGTGACTGTTGTCTGTGTGTTAGTTGTTTATGTAGCAGCTGTTGTTGCAGTAGATTGGCAGATGAAGCTTTTGATATTTCTGGTGGTGGTGGTGGTGCTATGGTTGCACACTGTGTTCCTTTAAATGCAAAATTAGTATCACATTATTGTTTAGTTTTTCAATTTTGATGTTAAGGTTTCGTTGGTGTGATTGTTGAATTTGTTGATTGAATTTAATTGAAATATCAAATGAATTAGATTATGTTAGGTTAGGTTACAGGGAAGGAGCTTTAGATGGCCTGAATGTTGCCGGAAATAGCCCAGAAATCAGAGGTAGCTCTGCCAAATTGATTTCTGACGACTTGACTCGACAGAAACCAGCTAACCCGCAAACCCGCAAGCTTTACCCGTTACGGGCGCGGGTTGGAGAAATGACCACCCGTGAAGAATATCAACCCGCAAGCTTTGGCCCGTGTTAACCCGTAACCCGCGGGTTGGTCACAAGCCAGCCCCGGCCCGCCCGTTTGCCAGCTCTAATCAAGACCTGGAACATACAACAGAACCACTTTGGGTATGAGGGTCTTGTTCTGCATTTCATGAAAATACAAGCTTAGTATAAATGAGAAGCACAATATTTCCTTAATCCCAAAAAGGTCTAAGAATAACAGACTTGGGTCATTTGGCCTTTAAAAAAAAGAGTTGTACAGTCCGACAAATGAAATCGTCTCCTAATTACCTCATTTTGTACTCCCATCTTTTAAGTTTTCTGTTTGTTTTCACCAACTAAGTACGACTAGTTAGTTAGGTTGTGGTGATTACTTTGACGTGTGTTATATCTTTGCAGATGTTGTCGGTACCATTAAATTTCAGGGTATCTTCAAGCTAGTGGTGTTGTGAGAAAGTCTTGAATTCAACTGGCGAGAGATGACCGAGATGAATCACTTTTACTAGAGCTACTTCCATTGACCAAAAAACTTCTATTCAGCTGCAATTCAACTGCAGCACCACATACCCACTGCAACACCTGCTCTTGTATTAGCTCTCTTTCACCTTGTTCTCTCCTGCAACTATTTACTCCCATTCCAAACATTCATTTACAGATCCATCCAAACTCGCCACATCCCCCAACATTCATTTCATACCCCTTCTTCCTATTTCAACACAGTTCATCCATATGAACACAAATTTGCATTACTCAATTTAACCATAATTCAATTAAAATCAATTTAATCGACAATAAAACAATTTCAGGACGGAAACCATACCTTGGCAGTAAGAAAATCTGGGAACGGGATCAATTATCAAATTTCGCTGCTCCTGTTGGTGGTTGATGATTTCAACCGAATCACCCAATCACTCAAATCTCTCTCTCGAATCGCACTGGAAAAGAAACCATACCTTGGGAATAAGCTCCACCACCATCATTTGTATACTCTTCTTTTTTTCCCTTCCTCATATCACCACCACCAGCATCTTCAACCACCACAACAAGCAATCTTAACCACCGGTGTCTCAATCGCCGGATTTCACTATTCCAACCAGAACCACCGCAATCTCCATCAATTTCGTCGTTCTAAATCTAACCTTTTTCTATCTACACCACTACCAGTTACAATACCACCAACACCATCAGAAACTTCAAAGCAAGAGAAAGAAGATAATCCATTTTTAATCGTTTTAGATGATTGGATTTTCAGATCCAACAAATTGATAACGATTTTCATTCCGTCTTCCAAATCGATGCGAAAAAAATCTGTATTAACCAACTGTAATCAACGATTTTAGGTTTTTCAATCCCAATCCAGTTAAAATCGACATGAATTTGAAGTTTCTGATGCATTATATTTGCTTTTAATCATCAAGTTATCCACAGTGGCGATGAAGATGAAGGTGTCGGAGATCTGGTGATGTTGGTAGTGGTTACGGCGGTGGAGAAACGGTGTTGATGGTGGTGGTGGTGCTGAGTGAAAGTGGAGGAGAGAAATAACGGTGGTGGGAGGGATGAGATTTTTTCTCTGTTATCAGAAGTGAAGAAGAACGAAAGTGAATGAGGAAGGCTAAATATAGAATTATCAATATTATTTTCTTAAAGTAAATATCAATTATGCCATTAGGGGTAAACACATAAATGGATAAGGGTGTTTGTGCATGACCCATGGATAGTAGGTGTCACAGGTTCGCACTTCTCAAATGCAACACCAACTTGACAATGGCAATTATGCTCCACAGCACAATCTCAGCCAACTCGCACTTAGCCAATACTTCAACTTCTTAACTAATTCTCTATTCAACCCATACTAAACAGAGGTTCTGCTCACAATATTTCAAGTCTTCAACCAAATGCACACACTCTGCTTGATGCATAAACAATAAGCCAAACCAAAGGGAAATATGCACCAATAGAACTTTTCTTTAAATCAGGCCTTAGCCTTTTATTTATTGCACACTTAGGGTTACACACTCTTCTTGTTCCGGATTACCCAATCCCTTCACAAGATCAAGCTTATATAACCTTACAAAAAGCTATGTACAACTAATCTGCAGCGATTCTGTTTTACTTTACATGTGGCAGTTAGCTAACTATGCTAACCTTTGCCAAACCGTTCACTAGCCAAACGGGTCCTTCCTATCAGTTAGAAAGCATAAAGTAAACCCACTCTCGTGGAACCAACTCTAAACCGTCAAGGCCATGTGCCCCGCACATGTCATCTTGCCTTGTTGCCAGATCAACGCATTTGCCAGCCAAATATTGCGCCATCACGGCTGTGCATCATTCTGCCAATGATGCAAGTGTGCTAATGCAAGTCTTGCTTGCATGCCTGCACGTCCCATGCATACAGGTAACATGCCAAACTCATTTGGCATCTCGTGATGCTAATCTCGCATCCTTGGCCATGTCCAAACCCTGTTTGGCACATGTCATTCTCTTGCTGCAACTCAGACATGCACTTGTACTGAATACCGCTATTATGGCCTCATTGCACTATTATAGCTTTGCATTGCACCATTACGGCGGAGTACTTGCACCTCTGACACTTCGGCCAAGCCACTGGTGATGCACCATCTTTGTGCATCATCACTTGGCCACTTGACATCACCGTTATAGACCTCCCCCACCAGCTGAACTCGACGCCCTCGTCGATTCTTTTTAATCGTGGTAAGCCTGAATTTGTTCTTCAAATTGCCACAATGTAGTATCCTTCTCCCAATAAGCTTCGAGTCTCTGCAACCCTTGCCACTTAATTAGAAAATAAGTTCTCCTATTCTTCTTGCTTTGCCCCATAACTCGATCATCAAGTATTGCCTCAACTTGCTTATCGAATTGTAATCTGATTTCTGGTGGTGCACGCTTCGCTTGTTGTCTCGAAGTGTCCAGCAAATCAGGATGGTATTTCTTCAAAAAGCTGACATGAAAAGTGGGATGCACTTTCAACCTGTCCGGCAACTCAAGTCTGTAAGCCACCTTACCAACTCTTTTCATCACTTTAAAGGGACCATCATATCTTGGAATTAGGCCTCTATGCACTGTCTTGCTAGAAATCTTCTTCCAAATCTGGGGTGTTATCTTTAGCAGCACCATATCTCCTACCTCAAACTCTACATCTCTGCGATGCAAGTCAGCATACTTCTTCATTCGTCTTTGCACCTTTGATAAACTATCACGCGCTTGCTCAGTCATTTCTGTCTTTGACCTTGCATAACGATAAGCTGCTGGACATGCACCTTGCTTCTTAGCCTTTGGCACCTCATGAGGGGTTAATGGCTGCTGGCCCGTAGCTAACTCAAAAGGACTCAGCTCCGTAGCTGAACTTTTGTGCAAATTGTAGCAAAATTGGGTTGTATCCATCAACGCCACCCAATTTCCTTGGTTTGTCGTCACATAGTGACGCAAATACTCTTCTAGCAATGCATTTATCCGCTCCGTCTGACCATCGGTTTGGGGGTGATTGCTAGTAGAAAACTTTAGTTCGGAACCAAGCATTCCAAACAAGGCGGTCCAAAACCTGCCTGTAAATCGCAAGTCTTTATCACTCACAATATCTTGAGGAATTCCCCAATACTTCACTACATTCTTGAAGAATAGCTCCATTGCAACGTGTCTGCATTGCAAGAATGGGGGCAGGGAATGAATGTAGCATACTTGAAAAGCGATCAACGACGACCATTATCGAGCTAAAGCCTTGCACCTTTGGCAGCCGTTAATAAAGTCCATCGACAAGCACTTTGCCATGGCTTGTCCGGAATCGGCAAGGTTGTAGCAATCTGCTACGTTTCTCCTTTCTATCTTATCCAATTGACACACTAAGCATGTCTTCACATACAATTCAACATCTTCTTCCATCTTAGGCCAGAATAGGAATGAGCTATCAAAGCATGCATTCGTTCCATGCCCGGATGACCAGTCAAACGGAATCATGCGTCTCTCGCAAGAGTTCCCTTCTCAAGCCACCTGAATTAGGTACATAAATTTTTCCTCCCTTGGCATAAATGACTCCCTCATCTAGCCAAAATCGACGAACGATCCCATCACGATCGTTTAGTCGGCGCACACATGCCTGATCATTCTTCGTCTCTTTTTTGATTCGAGGCAACAACTCTGCCTCAATCGTGGTCAGTGCCGCAACATATTCTGCCACCAACTTTCTGCTTAACGCATCTGGCACAGAATTAAGCCTTCCTGGCTTATGCTCGAACTTATATTCGAACTCGCTCAAAAAGTCAAGCCACCTTGCTTGTTTTGGCGAAAGTTTCTTCTGGTTGTTAAAGAACGTAATGGCCACATTATCCGTCCTTATGATGAAATAAGTTCCCAACAAATAATGGCGCCACGTTCTTAGGAAATGTATCACTGCCAACATCTCTTTATCATGCATAGTGTATCTCCCTTCAGCATCATTAGGCTTACGACTCTCGTAAGCCACTGGATGGCCATCTTGCACCAAGACTCCCCTAGAGCCACAATCAAGCATCGATGTGCACTTCAAATGGTACATCGAAGCTAGGCAAGCGAAAAACTGGTTCTGTCGAGACCGATTCCTTCAATGCATCGAATGACCGCTGACACTCGTCAGTCCATGCCCAAGATTTGTCCTTCCTCAACAAATCTGTCAAAGGGGCCACTTTCTTTGAATAGCCAACTATGAAACGCCGGTAATAGTTAGCTAAACCCAAGAAAGAACGAAGCTCTCCAAGCTTCTTAGGTTCTGGCCAATCCAAAATGGCCTCTACCTTTTTCTGGTCCATAAGAACGCACCCTTGCGATATCACATGGCCAAGGAAAGTAATTGTGGTGCAGGCAAACTCACACTTTTCCTTATTCACATACAAACTTGCTTATCTAAGCTTTGCAAACATTTTGCGAAGATGCATCGCTTGCTCTTCCAAAGTCTCACTGTATATGACTATGTCATCCAAGTACACTACCACAAAACGTTCAATGTACTCGTCAAACACATCATTCATCAAAGTTGCAAAATGTTCTTTGGAGCATTCGTCAAGCCGAATGGCATAACACGGTATTCAAATGAGCCATACCTTGTTACCATTGCAGTCTTTGGTTCATCGCCTTCTGCTATGCGCACTTGGTAATAACCTGAGCGCAAATCCAATTTGGTGAAGTATTTAGCTTTGGCCAACCGATCAAACAAGTTTGCCACTAGCGGAATTGGGTACTTGTTCTTCACAGTTAGTTTTTTCAAAGCCCTATAATCAACACACATACGAAGCGAGCCATCTTGCTTCTTTTGGAACAGAACCGGAGCACCAAATGGAGCTTTAGACGGTTGTATGTAGCCTGCCTCCAGCAATTCGAAATGCTTTGCGCATCTCCTCAAGTTCTAACGGTGACATACGATATGGTGCTTGTGCGGGTGGCCTCGCCCCAGCACCAACTCTATCATATGATCGATCCTACGCCGTGGTGGTAGCGTCTTAGGCAGTTTCGGGCATTGTGCAGCAAACTCTTCTAAGACTTCGGCTATTCCATCCTCTACTTACACTACCTTTCCCGGGTTTGATCTCAACAAACACGCATAGGAAAGTAGCCAAGCCTTGCGCATACCATCGTTCACAGAACCGAGACAAACATGGCTTAAGTGACTTGTCAGTTTCACTTTGTCTCACCATAGGGACAAAACATGGGTATTGAGGTGATGTATCAATATCCCATTTCTATGAGGTAATGGCGACGCCTTCATTAGCGCAAAAGAAATCCATGCCCAAAATTAGGTCAAAATCATCCATGACCATCACTAGAAAATCTAGTTTTCCTTTCCATTCTCCAACTTGCACATCTGCATTGCGAACTTTCCCTCGACTGGCTTGTGGTTCTGCGTTAACAGTCTTGATGGTGCTAGCCGCGCTAGTAAAGCTGTTAAGTTGATGCCATGGCAGCGTTTGGATGAATGAAAGACTTCATAGCACCAATGTCGACCATCGTTAATACCCATTCTCCATTGATCTTCACATCAATGTACATCATCGAGAAGACATCTTCTTCTCTCGTGTGTGCTTTGCTCCATAGCAAATAATCGATGTTGCGATGTTGGCCACTACCAACATCATGCTTTGAGCCTTCCCAGCAGTGTGTTGTCTCTCATCAACACTTGCGGCGTCTCCACTCCCCTTAGTGCAGTTCTGATATGTAGAAGAACTTGTTTCACCCTCATCAAGTTGTTCTGAGAACATCCTTTGTGCATGATTATCACTTGTAGATTCTTGAATTAACGATTCGCATACCTTTAATGCAACTTTTTGGTCTGATCTTCGCCCCATCCTTTGCCTGCCTTGTACTTTTTTTGTGGATCCTTCACTTCAAATACAATTTACAGCCAAACATGGAACATCAACAACTTCAATCTGCCTTATAATCCAACGTGAAACGAGAGAGACCCTTAGCCAGGGCTACGATACCCGAATTGTCACGAGTTCGCACTTCTCAAATGCAACACCAACTTGACAATGGCAATTATGCTCCTCACGCACAATCTCGGCCAACTCACACTTAGCCAATACTTCAACTTCTTGACTAATTCTCTATTCACCCATACTAAACAGAGGATTACGCTCACAATCTTTCAAGTCTTCAACCAAATGCACACACTCAAAGCTTGATGCATAAACAATAAGCCAAACCAAAGGGAAATATGCACCAACGAACTTTTCTTTAAATCAGGCCTTAGCCTTTTAGTTATTGCACACTTAGGGTTACATACTCTTCTTGTTACGGATTATGAATCCTTCACAAGATCAGGCTACTATAGCCTTACAAAAAGCTATGTACAACT